>JAQQSZ010019894.1:0-10265 GCA_028646595.1 Phalanger gymnotis
TATATATGATTATATTTGAGATCATAAATTCGGCCTTCCTACTACATATACTTCTTTAATGATGTTCTTTATTCTGATTCTTCTTTCTTTGTTAAGAAAAACAGCCTGCTTATACCTTCCATGCTCTTTTCCCTTGCTCTCTGAGTGATTCTCACTTTTATTCTTGTGCTTTATTAGGGTGGCTAATTGGTTTTTAATAAGACTTACCAGTTCTTTGAATTTCTTCCCTCAAAATGCTGATTCAAATGGAGAGAAGAGAATTAGACCTTCAGGGAAACATGGTGGAGTGAACAGAAATTTAAAGGATTTCTAAATCTTTTTAGCTTCCTAAAGGGTAGAGAAAGAACATGTATCCATCTCAAAAGCACCGTTGCTCTCAGAGGATAGAACTGAAATGAAATACACTTTCGATTTGATTCTCTGAAATTGAAATTTCCCTAAAGAAATGTTATTGGATTTCAAATTCTAAGAGTGAGAGCAAATGCCCACATAGATGTGAGGGTTTCTCCTGCCTGAGTATGAAATAACTCTGTTTCTTCTTTCTTATGTATAGGTCACTTTGAAATGAATTGAATTAAATTCAACAAATATTAAGAACTCACCATGTGCAAAGAATGATCTCTTGTCCAAAGATAGGAACCACGATCTTCTCCATCCCCTTGACGAAAATCACTTTCATTCAAGGACACCCACTATTAAGTTTTGGACATCTACCTTTCACTCAGACCTTGAAATATAAAATAGATATCAGTGAGGCAAATTGGAATTATGAATTCAAAAGAAATTATTAATTAAAAAATGAACCCAGTGCTTTCTCTAGAAGATAATAGTATAGGAAATAGAACCTCCTGTTTCTGAATGAAATTGTGTTAGTTGTATCATTCACTAGGATATTTTGGAACCTCTTGTAAGAGATCTGTAATCATTACAAAAAGTTTGACCTAACCAGTCACAGACCAAGGAAATAAATCAAGTGGATGAAATAGCACATGCTGTAAAGACTATAGTATTGTTAGATGGACAACCTGCAGAGCTCATTTATTTATGTGTGTGTACAAGCACATATTTATACATATACATTTATACATACAAGTGACTAATGGGAATTTGATGCCAAGATAAGTAGGGACACAGTAGGAGAACATTTAGCTATCTGTTTGTTTATGACACATTGAAATTAAACACGGAGTTTGGCTTAGAAATAAATAGAAGATAATAAATTCAACAAATTGCATTTGCTTTAGGAAACTGCAAAGCCTCTTCAGTGACCCCAGTGTTCTGCCAGGAACAAAGGCACATGTTTTTAATACCAATGGTCTACTGCTTTTGTTCATTGGATGGGAGCCATGGTACACACTACAATCTCTGAAGAACTTTCAAGTTGAGCATGACATCAAAGGTCATAGAGTGGTATATGGTTGGTGTAAGTAGACTGTAATATACTACTACTACCAAGTAGACTTTATGTAGTGCTTTAAGGTTTGCAAAGTGCTTTATGAATATCATCTCTTCTAATACTCATAACCCTGCAAGGTAGATGCTATTATTAAAATCCCTATTTTACAGATAAGTAAACTGAGGCAGTTAAGTGAGTTGTCCATGGTCATACAGTAAGTGCCTGAGGTAGGATTTAGAGTTAGATCTTGCTTCCAGGTCTACTACAACTTTATGTATTGCATCACCTAGATGTCTTAAAATAAAATGCTAGCCCTTTGTTATGTGAACTTTTTTTTAATGAAAGAGGAAGAAAAAATATTTGTCTGGGGATCACCATTTAAATTAGCTTGAGGAGAACTATTGACCATTAGCTAAAAGTTATTGAGGATAGGAAGATGTAGATTGTTCTGAGAGTTCCTAAAAGAGATGCCACTCTCCTCCAAAGGCCAAAGCTCTGTCTGGATATGACTATAAAACACTTTTTTCAATACATTAATTTATGTAAGATCATTTTCAATGCTTTTCAAAGTTATTACTGAGAAATTATAAATTAAATAACTGTTTGGAGACTATGGAACAAAGGGGAGAGGGATAAAAAATTAATCCCTTCTTACATCCAAGAAGCTTACATTCTATCCAGGGAAACAACACATATACATATAAACAAATGCAAAATAAATCCAGTGTAATGGGGGACAGGCTATCAGCTGGTTAGGGACATCAGGAAAGGCCCCATGTAGGTGGAGGCAGATGAATTGAACTTTCAAAAAAACCCTAGAGATTCTAAAAAGTAGAAGTCAATAGGGAGCACATTCCAGAAATGGAGGTCTTACCTGTATAAGGTCTTGGAGTTGGGAAATTAATTGTTCTATCGGAGGAACAGCCAGTTCGGCTTGGCCATAGAGGATGTGAAGGTGTACAATATGTAATAAGCTCAAAAAAGTAGGTTGGAACAGAATATAAAGTCTTTACCCTCTCCCTTACCTTTTCAAAGTAGTACATTTTGTTCTTCTCTGATGCCAAGACACCTTTGGTATTCTCCACAATCATTCAGGATCACAGCCTGATTCCATAGTCACATTTGTCAGATCTTTCATGAGTCTAGAATATAGCTCATCACACTTCATAGCCATAGAAGGGTCAAGGGCAGCTAGATGCCATCTTCTATCTCCCCTGATATTGCATTTCCATTACCCATATCTCTAATGCAAAAATCATTCTTCTTGACAGATAAAACAGAAGGAAAAAATATGCTAAGAATTTCTACCTTCCCTCCATTGGTCCATATGACCAATCTTGACCACTCTGAGCATTGACCAGAGCATTGGTCATCGATCTTCTTCCTTTCCCCAATCCAGCTTACATATCCTACTCCTTTTCTGTTGTCCTTCGCTTCCCTTCTCAGCCTCGGCTCATTTTGGTCTTTAGCTTTCTAACCCTATCTTTATAGGATAGTTCTCACTCTTTAAATTCATCCTCTCTAACTTGCCCTTGCTGCCATTTTCTGTATGAGTCTTTAAAAATCTAAATTGGTTTAGAAAGTGTGGTCTAGTAGATAGCATTATCCATTATTCGAGTAGAGTGTAACATATAAGGTCATGAAGTGGCGCGTTGTTGAGTATGAGTAGACTGACATATCACTAATAATGATGATGACTAGCATTTATATAGTGATTTAAGGTTTCCAAACAGCTTTACAAATATTATCTTTTTTTAATTCTTGTGACCCTACAAGGTAAGAGCGGCATCCCTATTAGCGTACCTATTTCAAAGATGAGGAAACTAAGGCAGTTAGAGTTTGAGTGTCTTGTTTGGGAACACATATGTGATAGCATCCTGGAGGCAGGGTCAGAAGAACTGGGTATGAATCTTGCCGATGATATACATCAGCTGAGTGACCCTCGGTCAACCATTTTACCTCTCTTGGCTTTAATTTCCTTGTTTGTGAAACAAGGGTAATAATGATATTTTCCTCACAGGGTATTTATGAGGATGAAATGAGATATTAAGCTAAAGTGAGATCTAAATGCCAGTTACCCTTACTGAGGATTTTCTGTGCATCAGAATCAATCTCTTTTGCCTGCTCATCACTTTCCTCTCCATCAGAGTTAGTTCTCTTTGTGTCTTCAGAATTTCATTTCTGGGACCTGCTTCTCCCTCCTAGCCTGACTTCTTCTTTTGAACTCCAATCTCTTTTCCTTTCCTCCTAGCAGAAAGCTTCAAGGTTCAGATTAGGACACATTTTTTTTGGGCACAGCCAACATGGGAATTTGTTTTGACTGTGTATTTGTTACAAGAGTTTCATTGGTGTAGGACATAGGAGGGAGAGAAAACATTTTATCAGTTGAAAAAAATGAAATTACATTAAACCCTCAGAATATTAATCCATGTGATCATATTTATCCTTTTTTGATCACTTTGAAATCTGTCCTTCCCACATCTAGAATGTATGTTCAGTTATGCCTATCCTTCCTCTCCTCCATCACAAACTTTGAGGGAGTGAATCTAGGTTCCCCGCGAAGCTTTCCATTATTTCTACCCTATTAGCCAATTCCAGTAGAAAAGATACTCCTTGAGGGCAGAGACTATTTTCTTCTTCTCCTTATTGTCTTCTTCTTTGGATCCTTCAACTTCAATACAAACCATGCTTCTTTTGTTCTTCTCTTTGAACCTTCTCAGACCTTCCTGCTAGAGTCCTTCTCCTTCAGTTCCCATTCTTCTATTTCTCCTTAATTTTCACCAATATTTCTCCCCCTAGTTCAAAGTCTGGCATTATATATAACTCAAAAGCCCTCTTCCCAATTCTGTGTCCTCCTCCTCTGTCAGCTCAAGTCCTTTTTTTGCTCTTTCTCTGATGAAATAGCTTTCTTTTAAAAGTGGAAACAAAATGAGATTATATTCAATGGCTATTGGTATAACATGATCTCTAAATGTTAAACGTGGTGTTTTATTTAGAGAATGAAAAAAAAGTTCAGAGAAAGCACCATTAAGAAGTTCTGTTCTGATTTGAGAATTTTTTTTTTCTTTTTCATTTTTTGCTTCTATTATCTACTTGTCAGGTGAAGAATTTTCCCTGCCTGGAGCTGACTCCCTGGGGAGTCAGCAGTGCTGGATCTTCCCAGTACCTTGCAAATTGCCTCCCAAGCCCACTCCTTGCTAATTTAGCAAAGCTATTAAATCTTCTATTAACTCTTCTTTCCTACTATCATTGCTCAGGAGCTGGATTTACAGACTCCTTGAGAATATCCTTTGAGGACCAGCGAAAGGTCTGGAGTCTTATTCGAAGAGGAAATGTACATCAGATTCATTGATATGTCTAAATTCTTAGAACAAAGCTTGCAGATCCTTAAAGAAAAGTCAAGACTGACCTTTGTGGGGGGTTATTTGATGGATCAATTACACTCTAGTGTGGAATAGAATGGGTTGTAGGAGGTACTGGGAATACATACCAGCATCTGAAAATATCTCTCTGAAATACCTGAAATTATCTCATTAACTATGTAGTCCTTTGGGCTAAGTCAGTATCGCATTCTTCCAGGAATGTTTTAAGAGGTAAATGTTGGTGGCAGGTGTGGGGAGGGGGGCAGAGTGGGGAGTTGGGGTGGGTGGGTAGCATAATAGGGTTAGTACTGATTCCTATGTCAGAGTTTCAGATCCTGACTCTGATGCTTACTATTTTTTGACCTTGGGCAAGTGACTTAACTACCCTGAATCTCAATTTGTCCATCTATAAATTGGACATCTGTGGGCAGCTAGGTGGCACAGTGGAATGAGTTCTAGGCCTGGAATGAGGAGAACTCTTCTTTCTGAGTTCAAGTCTGGCATCACATACTAGCTGTGTGACCCTGGGCAAGTTGCTTAACCCTGTTTGCCTCAGTTTCCTCATCTGTAAAATGAGCTGGAGAAGGAAATGGCAAACCACTCCAGTATCTTTGCCAAGAAAATCTCAAATGGGGTCATGAAGAATCAAGCACAACTGAAAATGACTGAACAACAACAAAATTGAGGAGGCTAGACTAGATGTTCTCTGAGGTCCATTTTACCTCTGGATCTATTATCCTGTGACTTTAACATAGCTAGATTGTGGTATAATTTGCAGAATTGCAGAACCGTGGGTATGAAAGGGAACCTAGAAGTAGAGCTATAACAAGGGTGAGATGACTGGGACTATGCTCTAGCATGCTGAAATTTAGAGGTGAAATCTGCTATTATGTATACTCCAACAGTAATAAAAAAAACTTAGCTTAGCAGGAGTTCAGCAAGAATAACCATGATTGTACCAGATGGCTCCCTTCTTTGCATGCTCAAATGTGTCCCTCCTATGTCTAGCTTTGCCCTCTTCCTTCTGCTGATGATGGCATAAACAGCAGCTGTCTTGTGGTGCTGGTGACACGAGGTCTGAAAGGGGAGGAATAATTGGAGATTTTGGGCCCACCAAGACAGAAGATGAGAAGCAGGGGTGCCTTAGGGGAACCTTTCCTAGTGGTTGACATAGTGAAAGCAGTGACTTTGAAGTCAGAGGACCCAGGTTGGATCCTGCCCCAGTTACTTCCTACGTCTGGGATCTTGGACAAGTCTCTGCCCTTCTCTGGGCCCTGCCTTTTCATTGGTAGCATTTAGGGCCTAGAACAATGCTTTCCAAGGTGCTTTTCAGTTCTAGATGTCTGTTCTACATCTACATTTACTTCTAGATCCACAGCGAGTTTGTGAGAAAGAATGGAGAAAACTCAGTGCCTAATGAGCATTTTAGAAACGAGGAGCAAGGAGAGAGTGTGCCTCTGAACTATAATGGAGTCTGTGTCCTGTTATATTGAAAATACAAGACACCTTTGGAAAGATGTACAGCGTGTCCCAAAATGTCTTAACTATCAAAGCTTCAATTATTTTAAGCTATAAAAGCTTGGAACTGCACCAAGACTTTTGAGACACTCTGTATTTACATATACACATATATGCCATAGTGGTTATACAGTTGGCCTCACAGGCTGGAACATCTAAGTTCAAGTCATGTCTACGATACATCCTGGATGCAAGACCCAGGCAAGCCATGGAACCCCTCCTCCCCCAGTGATTCACGCAGCTCAGTAAAACTATAGATTGCCAAGAAGATGATGTTTTGCAACGAGAAAGGAAATTCCTCACAGGGAGTTTCATTTGCTGATGAAATCATATGCCTGGTCCAAAGCAAACCCAAATGAAAACCTCCACATGCAGACTTGCAATCAGTAAGATTTTCACCTAAGGCAAGATTTTGGTGGGTGAAGTAGGGACATGTATAGGGCAGTCACACAGGGATAAGCAATGTAGTTCTTTGCTTCCTTGGAAGTTGTGGAGAATGGTGGATCCCCAAAGAAAAGCACTACATTCGTAGGACCTGGAAGATGCTGGCCTGGGGGCACTGCAAGGGGAGGCCTGAGAAGTGTGGTCATCAGGAGAAGGAGCGTGCTCCCTTGGATGTTGGCACCCTTGGATAAAGCCTCCTTCACCTAGGGCTAGCTATACCTCTTCCTTCATGCTGAAATAAGTAGAATTTTTCTAAACTGAAGAGCCAACTTAAATCTGTTTTATGAAACCAAATGAAAAACTGAAGGTCTAACAAGAAATCAGGTATTTTGGAGCTTCCCAGGGTTGGCCCCAATAATTAGGTTTTCAACTGGAGCCATGTCTCTGGTGAAAACCGCCTTGTGACTTCTTTTGAGTTTCACTGGGCAAGGTTTCTCCTCTTCTTGTCAGCTTTTTGTTTCCTTAAAGGGAATCTCGTGGGGACCTGCAGGCATTTGAGGAGCAGTTAAATATGGAAGTATTGGGGGTTGGCAGTGGGGACAAGGACTCTTTATTTGTCAATGACTGTAATTCACTTATTGATTCTGGCTTCAAAGCTCTGGGAGTGTAATAAGTGGTTGAAGTGTGCCTAATAAGGTAAGATCTTTTTGATCTTTGTAATTTGGATTTTTTTCATCTTTCAGCTAACCCCTTGGTGGACGTAATTCTGATACACTCTGGAGGTTCCCTTTTTTGGGAAGGAGAAAGGATCTCATGTCAATCTTGATTCTATATTTTGGAGAATCAATTAAAATATTGAAGTGCAATGGAAAGAACTCCAGAGGTAGAGGTATGAAACTTGAGTTCAAATCCTGCCTCTGACACTTAGTAGATATGTGCCCTCAATCAATTCAGTGTATGTCTGAATTGTTTCATTAGCTATGACATTTGTTTTGCTGTGAAGATCAAATTATGCGAGGAGAAAGGCTGTGAAATGCAGGGTGAGCTTATTATGCTGAGAGTGCGTTTCAACTCTTCAGTCACCCTTGGATACAAAAGAATGCCTCAGAGAAAGGAAACAGCAAGAGATAGAGAGAATCCAAAATCAAATGGAAAGAGTCATTGCTGTTGATGAATAAAACAAAACTGAGAAGTTATGGTGTCCATGACCTCTGACCACTAGCTCATGCTTTGTGTTCCTTTGTCGTTTTCCATGTGCCTTCATATCCTCCTCTATTTGGAAGCTAACCTCTGCCACCCCAGCCATTATGTTGGGCAGACTCGAGAGCTGGACGCTGGGAGATATGGTATATTTTGTGACTATCCCTTTGGTGCTCACAGGATCACAGAATATATTTGGAATTAAATTCATTTTGACAAAAAAGTATCAATCACCTATTAGGTAAAACAATGCTTGTCTTCAAGGAGCATACCTTCTATTGAGGAGAAGGAAGAATATAGCATGCTCACAGGAAAGTAAGCACAAAGCTTGTAAAAAGGAATTAAAAGTAATTTCAAGTGGGAGAAGGCAGAGAGAGTGGGAGGATGAGGAAAAGTCTTCTGTACGAGATGGTCATTGAGCTGATCAGGACATAGCCATTTGAGCCTGTGAGGACCTGGACCAGAAAATTCAGCTTTTCCCCTACTTAATTCTTTGCCCTATCCAATCAGGGCAGATTTGGGTTGAGGTTATAGTCACTGGTTGTCCCTCTCCTTTCTATTCCAATGCTCCTCCCATATACCAGTACCTGTATTCTATTCCTTGAGTATGACATAATAGATAGAGCTACAGGACCGAATTTAACAAGATTCATTATTATAGTTCAAATCTGGCCTCTGACACTTTCTAACTGTGTGACCTTGGACGAGTTGCCAACTCTGTTTGCCTCAGTTTCCTCATCTGTAAAATGAGCTGGAGAAGGAAATGGCAAATCAATATCATTGCCAAGAAAACCCCAAATGAATTCAGAAAGAATTAGACATGACTGACACAACTGAACAATAAATAGTACCCCCAGTCGTAGTATGTGATTGTGATGAAATAAGAGTATGATAAGCAGGATGCTTTCAGAAAAACCTGGGAAGACTCATATGAACTAATGCCAAGTGAAGCGAGCAGAACCAAGAGAACGCTGTATACGATACCAATAATATTGTACAATGATCAACTGGGAATAACTTAGCTGTTTTCAGCAATAAACACAATGATCCAAGACGATTCCAAAGGACTTACCATGAAAAATGCTGTATGCTTCTAGAGATAGAATTGGTGGAATACAAATGCAGAGTGAAACATACTTTGTTTTTAAACTTCTTTTTTCTTTTTTTTTTTTGGTCTTTTTTCTTTTACAATAGGGTCGATATGGAAATAGGTTTTGCATGACTTCACATGTATAATCTATATCAAATTGCTTGCCTTGTCAAGTCATGGATGAGAGGAAGGGATAGATAGAATTTGGAACTCAAAAATTTAGAAAATGAATGTTAACTTTTACATATAATTGAGAAAAACATACATACATATACATATACACATGTATTGCTTCTCTGCCTAGCCCCACCCCTGCCTTTTTTATTTGTACTATTCTTTTGGAACAAGGAAACCCTCCTAGACCTATACTCCAGTCATGGGTCCCATCTCACCTAGTCTCTGTGATATCTGTGAGATTAAATTTGCCTCCGTGCATTATGGCTTTTCATCACTTGACCTTTGAGCTTTAAAATAGAGACATCTGAAGCCTTGGATTTTACTACTGCCTCCATTTTTGGATTGTCTCTTTTGAATTTTGGGGATCTCTTTCCTGTGTACTTTTTACATGGTAACTCCTTTCTATCTATCTATCTGGGTAGAGAGAGATGTAGGGTGGGTGCTCCCTTCCTTTTGATGACTTGTACAAAAATGGAGGCAAACACATTTGTGCCAGTCCTTGGTAGGTGAACTGTTCATTAGTTTTAAAGTTTTCATCTTTGTGCTCCTTTCCAAAACAAATTTCTCTCCCTCTCTTCATCATCCACCTTCTCTATTTACTCTCAACTTTTCTTCTCTGATTTATGGCCCCTATAATTATTTGGTCTCTTCCTGATCTGTATTCTTCATGAAATCAAACCATCCAAGGTATACAGCCTAGGCTCTCTTCCCTAGGCACTTCCCTCCACTGTCTTGTCAGGTTTGCCCCATGGATTCTCCCTCTCCCTTGTGCCTTATTCCCAGAATAATGCCAATTATGACATGTGCCCCCAGGGCTTTCAACTCTTCTCCCCCCAATACAGAACAGGTAGAATTTTCTTTATCTTTTCTTTTTTGTGTGTGTATGTGAGGGAGTTAGGGTTAAGTGATTTGCCCAGGGTCACAGAACTATCTGAACTCAAGTCCTCTTGACTCCAGGGTTGATGTGCTACCTAGATGCCCAGTACAGGTAGAAATTTCAAATACCAAATCTGTCAGGACTCATCTAGTTTAAGGTCCTCTTTTCCTTTTACTGACCATCTGTCTTCATCCATAGGAGCATTCATCAGCAGAAACTGCTCTCACCACCAAGGTAAGGCCTCTTCACTTCCCCACAACT
>JAQQSZ010019895.1:0-10265 GCA_028646595.1 Phalanger gymnotis
CAAAGAATCTGCTTGATACACAGCAAAGATCTCTCTTTCTCCTGCAACACCTGGTCCCATTTCTCTCCTTGAGTAGCATCCCAGAATCCATTAACCCTATTAACCCATTATCCTGATATTTCTGCTTTCACTAGAATATTCCTCTTTCTATCACTTGCTTCAAGGCAATTTTGACATCTTTATTTCTCAGGCTGTACATGAGGTGGTTTAGCATAGACATGATAGTGTAAAAGAGGGAGGACGGTTTCTCCTGATCCATAGGGCTGACTGAAGATGGTTGCAAGTATATGAATGCAACAGAGCCAAAGAAGACACAAACTGCTGCAACATGGGAGCTACAGGTCTTGAAGCCTTTTGATCTTCCTTCAGTAGATGGAATTTTTAAAATGTTAGCAATGATCATAACATAAGAGCAAATAATGACCAAGGTTGGGCAAAGGATATTAAATATACTGGAGCTGAGTTTCACCACTTAATTGGCATAGGTGCTAGAATAAAAAAGCTTCAAGAATGGAAGGACATCACAGAAGTAATGATTGGTAGCATTTCTTTACAGAAGAGCACTCTAAGCAGGTAGCCTGTGTGAGCTATGGCCACTACCAGGCCAAATGCATATACCCCCCCCCACCAGCCAACCTGAGAGGACATGGTAAGACTATAAAGAAGGAGATGGCATATAGTAACATAGCGGTCATATGCCATCACAGCTAACATTTGACATTCGAAAATTACAAAAATGACAAAAAAATAAAACTGAGTCATGTGCTCAAGTTGGGAAATAGTGTTTTACTCTGAGACAAAGTTCACTAGCATTTTAGGAGTGATGACAGTAGATTGATAGAGATCAATGAAAGACAAACTGCAAAGGAAATAGTACATGGGGGTGTGAAGATGAGAATTGAGTATAGTCAATAAGGTCATTCCCAGGTTCCCCAACACAGTGATGACACAGATACCCAGAAACAGGAAGGAGAGGGGCACCTGGAGCTCTGGCTGGTCTGTCAGCCCTATAGGGAGAAACTGAGTCATTAGAGAGTAATTTGCTTTAGCCATTCTTTTAGAGTGTAGAGTAAGAGGAGGCAAAAACCTGTAGATAGAAGGGGGGAAAAAGTCTTCATCATTACAAGTCTCAACTGTGGGCTCAGACAGAACAAGTAAAATTATAGTTATTTTAATTATCCTTTCTGTCTCTATTTTCCTGTAACTAGCTGCAAGAGAAAACTGTAGATAAAATCTACCTAAATTTTGGCACTTATTTGTTGATTAATATTTTATCAGTATCAAATTTGTGACTCACCTTGCTCAATATTTTACATAAAAACATAGATGATATGCACGTCAAATTTGAAGATAAAGCTAGCTTTCAGTCTGATTAAAACATGATCCAAAAACATTATGACAGGTTAGGACACTGGGCTGAATCTAATAAGATGAAATTTAATAAAGGTCAATGTAAAATCCTGAACAGGACTTGACACATTTTCAAGACCACACAAATATGGAGATATCTTTAAAAGTCTCTTTGACAAAGGTCTGAGATTCTTAGCAGACTGCAAAGCAACTATGACTCAACATAATGGGGCAGTCAAAAAATTAAATATAATCTTCAAAGGAAGCATAGATTATAGGAACAAGGAGAAGTGTACCATACTGTATCTTGCTCAAACAACATCCTCAGAGTTTTTTTTTTCTGGTTGTTTCTCATAATTGAGGAAGGGCATTGACTGAGTCGAAAACATCCGGAAAAGGGCAATGAGGGTCATGAGTGACCTAAGTACATGCCACATATGGATAATTTGAATGGCCTGTAAAATTTTAGCCTGGAGAGGGGAAGGTCAATGAGAATTGATCATTGTTCCTAAGCGTGTGGAAGGGCTATCTGTGAAAAAGGAATTTGACTTTTTCAAGTTCAATTTGTTCATTGCCCAAGATCAATGCATGAAAATTGCAAAGAGGCAAATTTAAGCTTCATGTGAGAATGAAATCCATAACAATTGTATGGAACCCAAAGTGACCAGGGCTGCCTGGGCAGGAGTGAGCTCTGTCTATATCTTTCAAGCAGAGGTGGAATGACCACCACGGCTGTTGGAGGGAGATTGTAGGGGCCTGCTTTGGACTAAATTGAAGACCCCTTCCAACTCTCAAATTTTGTATATCAATAATTCTGAGCTGTAGTCACTCATACCTCCAAAGTCTCCTTCCATTTTCTAAACCTGTTCCCAGTCTTTAATCTCATGTCATTGACAGTGATAGGTAGAAAGGAATGTGGAAATGCCCTTCCTTATGCAAAGTCCTGAGGTTCTATGAATCTCTATTTAGAAAGAAGAAAAATGCCAAATTAATAAAGTACTCACATTTTTCATTGGATCTTAGAATCCCTTTGACCACAGTGTTCTGGCAGGTAAATATCTTATATGAAAGTTATTGTGGTCCTGTCATAGAGCCTTCTAATCCTTTTTAATGTTGATGGGAATTATGGCACAGAAATTAGCCTCTGAAATGCTCTGGGAGTTGATTTGATCTAAAGATGATTATTTCTAATAGTGACTTTATCCAGAGTGTCCTCTTTATCCTTAGAGGGGGGAAACAGCGTTCATCAGTGTTATCAGAACTTGAGATGATCTGTTTATAAGATTCTTTGGACCTCATTAGTAATACACAGACAGAGGTTCCCACTTGTCATAAAGGAACCCTCTTTTCTGCAAAGAAGCCATTGATATTTCCCTCTTGTTCCCAATTCTTTCCTTTTTATTTTCTTTTAAATGTATAATAATCTTTTCAGGACATGATCCCAGTGCTTTGCCTAGGAATTCTGGCACCTGGAATCAATTTATTTGAGTTGGTAGTTATGGATCTTGAGGCAGCGTTTAAATAATGAATAGTCTTTCTCATGGTGAAGTAACTTGTACTCAGAGGTCATGGTAGTTGAGGAAGTTGAATAACTGGCAGGCCTGTGTGTTCAAGGGAGGTTTAAAAAGAGGTAGACAGGAAGAGTGAAAGTCAGATACTGAACTTATTGCAGAAGAGATAAAAGTGAACTGGAGGTCCATAGTGAAAGCAAGAAAGATCTCTATATGATACTTGCTGAATGATAAGGATAGACTGGAAGTTTGGAAGTGGCAGGGCTAAAGAGAGAATATATTAACTTCTCTTCCAGATCTTGTGTGTTAGAAGGCACTTAAATCCTTGAAAATGATGCCCAAAGATATCTTGTCTTCAGGAGAATGCTAGGTTACAATAGGCATCAAAAAAACAGAACAAATTAGCAGGAAAGATTTAGGATGAAATAGAATTCATTAATAATAGAGAAGAGTCCTAGAGTGTACAGTGAAAAGGGATGAGCTATGATAACTTAGGAATAGATTAACAGTAGCTGGCAGCATGCCCTTAACTGCTGACTTCCCCTATAAATGTGTTTACTGATCTTTGGTGCCTAGTGTGTGGGTCTTCTGTCAAGATTATACCCTGGGATAACTTTGTTCCTGCAACTGATCCCTGGATTCAAACTTAGGTCTCTCTTAATTCCAGGGCAAGCGTGTTTTCTCTGACATTTTCCTTTTAGTCCTTTAATTCATTAGATTGTAAGCTCCTTGGGGTCAGAAAACATCTTCTTCTTAAAATTCCTGGTACCAGCACATAGTAGGTGCTCAAATTGTGGATGATGAACCTTTTCTAACTTTAGTCCATGAGTCGTTGATAATTGTTTCTTTTTTCTACTCCTTGTGCTGAAAGGGGAGCTTTAAACTTTATTGTCAGGTTAAAGTGTGAGTTACAATTTGGTCTTCATTTTCCTGTTTTCAAGACTCTCAAATAAGGAAAAATCTCCAGTTCAGGGTTGCAGGGGATTGAAGCTAACCACTTCACTTCTGTATTGGCAATCAAAATGGGCTCTTAGCACTTAATTCAACCAAGTGCCCTTGAAGAGTTTGGCCTTTATTTCCTTGATTAAATTAGGAGTCATTGCCAACTTTCTTGCCTCAAGGGAAAGCCTAGTTTACATGGGTGTGAGTGACATGTTTGGGACATTAGAGGCTTTTAGACCACATGGGTTTAAGTCGCATTTTTTGATGATTTTAGGTCACGTGTGTGAGTCTCATGTATGACTCACTCTTGACCCTGAAAAAGATATAAAACCAGAGGTTGACTTTCTCTTTTTCCAGAGTTCTGACCCACAGCAGGAGTGCTGTGTGACTCTGAGCCAGCCTTTGTTATGAGCTCCCTGGCTGAACTCAGATATTGGTAACTATGAATCATATTTGGTCTGTCTGTTGATGTTTGTAATTTGTTTGTATTTGCTCTGAAGTTCAGGGTGCTGGCTTTTCCCCCTGAACTAAGTGAATGGTATTTGTATGCTGGATTAAAGTAAACTGGCTAACCCATTAACGTTGCTTTTCTTAGGAAATCAGATCAAAAGAACCTGGGCTTGCAGAGTTCTGTGAGCTGGTTGTTGTTGGTTGTACATGCCTGCAGCAGCTGCTAGCCGAATTGTTGAAACAACTTCCACTACATATGAAATAAGCTTCATGAAACTATTGAATGTAGAGATGAGTTGCAATATGACTAGTGTTGTTGTTGTTCAGCCATTCCATTGTTTCCAATTCTTTATGACCCCACTTACCGTAGTACTCCAGATCCTTCTATCATCCGCTATCTCTTGAAGTCTGTCCAGGTTAATGTTTGTTGCTTCCATGATACTATCTATCCATCTCATCCTCTCCTGTCCCCCTTTTCTTTTGCCTTCGATCTTTCCCAACATCAGCGTTTTTAACGTTTTTGTTCTGGGACAAAGTATTTAAGCTTCAGCTTCACTATTTTGCCATCCAATGAATAGACTTACTTAATTTAAGGATTGACTTATGCATCATTAAGGCAATAAACACAACATCTATGGTGTTTGTGATTATGCCTGTAAAGTTCCATATCCCAGGATATAAGATTCTCTCCATATAGAAGGCAGAAGAAGTAACACATTTATTCAAACACCAGAGGATCAAATCCCAAAACCAATGACTTCAATTCAACACAGCAATTATATCCCCAAACCAGTAAGTCAACTTCATCATAACAGCAAAGAACTTAAAGCACAATATCACAGCAGGGACCCAAGTCATCCTGCAACCTTCCCCCCTGCTGGGGCTTCTCCATAAACACCCATGAATCATGAGTGTCTGCTTGCCTGCATTCTCCTCCCTCTCAATTGTCTGGTCTTCAAAGCTCCCTGGTTTCCACTCTCAGCTCTGCACTCTCTCTGAAGCTCTGTTGACTCTGAGTTCTTACTCCTTCTCCTTGGACTGAATTCTGAATTCTGGCTTCTCTTCTGACTCCTGAATTCTCACTCCTCAATGGCTATCTTCTGGATATATATATTTAGTATCCAAGGGCTTCATGCCTCTCCTGACTTAATTAGTAAAAGGATGTGTGCCTGGGGCCTTACTCCTTGTTATTGAAAGTGTGTGGGCCTGGTACTTCACACCTAGTAAGTAAAGGGTGTAGGTCTGCCTACAATCAATCCTCTCCTATCAAGCTTCCGTTAACTGGCTCCACCATTGAATGGGCAGGGAAGATCTTTAATCACATTAAGACAACAACTTATTTGACCTTCTTGCTCTCCAAGGGACTCTCAAAAAATCTTCTCCAGCACCACAATTTCAAAGTGTCCGTTCTGTGGTGTTTAGCTTTCCTTATAGCCCAATTCTCACAGCTTTATATTGCTACTGGAAAAACCATAGCTTTGACTATATGTACATTTGTCAGGAATGTGATGTCTCTGCTATGCTGTCTGGATTTGCCATCGCTTTCCTTTCAAGGACCAAATATCTTTTAATTTCATGGCTGCAGTCACCATCTGCAGTTATCCTTGAGCCCACGAATATAAATATCTGACCCTGATTCTATTTCTTCTCCCTATGTTTGCCAATGGGCCATGAATAGCATTTCTAAAAGTCTTATATGGATATCAAAATATGACACTGATGTGTCAAGAGAAGGGACAGTGCTGTGAATTACTTGGGTCCAGCCAGGAAAAATGTACAATATATGATGTAAGCTGTAAAGGCCTAGAACCAGGGGTGGTGTTGGCCAAGACTGATGGGATCTGTTTGCCCCCGCCCCATGAATCAACCTCTCAAATAAGTGGCTAAAAAATCTCACTGATAGACTCCCTCCAAGAATGTTGACTAAAATGCAATAAATTCATATCTCCTTTTGTTCTGTAGAGTTTCTAGCCACATAGGAAATTATTTTGGTTCACTTGTTTCAGACTTTTCATGACCCTATTTAGCATTTTCTAGGCAAAGATACTGGAGTAGTTTGCCATTTTTTCTCTAGCTCATTATAGGTCTAAGGAAACTGAGGCAAACAGTTTCATAAAGTGACACTGAGTTGGGTATAGAAATTTATCTTATTCAATAAGGAACTAGGAGAGGAAGGGGATAAGAGATGGGGGGATGATTATACGGAGGGCAGTGGCCAGAAGAAAAACAGATTTTTGAGGAAGACATGGATAAAAAAAGATAGAAGGATGAACAGGAGAATGCAGATGGTAGGAAAGGAACAGTTAGTAATCATAACCGTGAATGTGAATGGGAGGAGCAGACATAAATTGGAAATGTATAACAGAATGGATTAGAAACCAGAATCAAATGATATGGTATATATGAAACAGAAAGAAACACAAAGTTAAAATAAATGGCTGAAGCTTATCACAATATTTTGGAAATACCCTCTTTTCTAGTGCTAAGGCCCAGTAAGCTTGGCATGACAATAATCCTTTGCACTCAGAATGATATCACCCTCTGGCAGTGTATTGCTTAGATCATCACCAGGTGTTCACTGAGGAATTCAGCTCCCATTATTTCCCAGGGTCATCCCTCACATGTTCACAATCCCTGTTCCTTATCACTGACAGATACTGCATTCCTGTTCCTAATGCATAACTCTGGTTCCGTATCTGGCAGGGTGGTCACAGCCATCAAGAATTGAAACAATGACCATCCCATGGAGCCCAAGAATATCTGTATTTTCCCAAGAAATGCTAACCATGAGAACTATCTTAAGAATTAAAAATGGTTATGTTATAGTCCAGCCCAGGATGTGTGTAAGACTTACTTGTTGACCAGCATGTAAAGCCCTCCTTCTTAGGAGGTGGGGCTTCCATATTACACATGTCATTTTCTTCATTAGAAAACTAATGAAAGTTCTTTTTGTGTCTTGACTCTCCTCTCTCTAGCCTGCTCTGTTTCTTTGACTCCTGCCACCCACAGGTTAGAGGTTGGTTCCTGTCCAGTTGGTGAGATGAATCAATTGTGCTTTAGCTGAAGTAAAAAGGGCAGGATTAGCAATCATGATCTCAGACACAATTAATTTAAAAAGATAATCAGGAAAACTTCATTTTGATAAAATGTACCATAAACAATGAAATGATATCAAAAATTGTGTAGCTAGTTACTCTGATAAAGGCCTCATTTCTCAAATATATGGGGAACTGAGTCAAATTTATCAATAAAATAAGTCATTCCCCAGTTGATAACTAGTCAAATGATATGATTGGGCAATTTTCAGAAGACAAAATCAAAACTTTCTATAGTCATGTGAAAAAGTACTGTAACTCATTATTGATTAGAGAAAGGCAAATTAAAACAACTCTGAGATACTACCTCAAACCTATAAAAATGACAAATGCTGCAGAGGATGAGGGAAAATAGGAATATCAATAAACTCCTGGTGTAGTAGTGAACTGGTCCAACCATTCTGAAGAACAAACTGGAACTATGCTCAAAAGGCTACAAAACTGAGCACACCCTTTGATCCGGTAATACCACTTCTAGACCTGAATCCCAAAGAAATCAAAGAAAAGGAAAACTATCTATATACATTAAAACATTTATAGCAGCTCTTTTTGTGGTGGCAAAGAATTGGAAACTGAGAGAATGCCTATAGGTTGCAGAATGGCTGAACAAGTTGTGATATATGATTGTGATGTAACACAGAAAAAAAGATATGAACTGATGCAAAATGAATCAGGAAGAATTGGAAGATCATTGTGCACAGTGACAGCAATGTTGTAATGATGATCAACTGTAAAAGTCTTGACTACTCTGATCAATCCAATGATCCAAGACAATTCCAGGGGACTCCTGATGAAAAACTGTTATCCATCTCCAGAGGCAGCTGATGAACTCAGTGAAAATTGAAGTACAATTTTCTGAATATTTTCTGATTTTTGGGTAATGTAACTTGTAACGGGATGGGTTAGAGCCGACCCCCACATATCTCTGGACCCCCGTACCCTGAGGCACTTTGCCAAATTCAAGGGAGGAACAAGATGGCACTGGGAGGAAGGGTCCTGCCCTGGTTGACAATGTGGCAGTTCCGGGTCTTTGTCTGGACTTCCCCAAATCAGTGGGGAGAATGGGCTAGTTGAGAGAGAGGAAAGAGGAGACTGGGCTGACCGAGGGTGGACCCTTGCCACCTCATCACCTCTATATAATGCTCTTGCACACCCCCAATAAACAGAGTTGCCACCATCTTGCCTCCCGCCTCATTTATTGTCCATGAGATTCTTCTCTTCTGCTGGTCAGGAGCAGGAGGTGGGTGGTGGAGACCCCAACAAGTGACGTCCAAGGCAGGGTGAGGCGTGTAGCCACTCATGTCCCCCACATCCCCGGGGTGCCCAATTAGGAGCACGGCATGGAGGAAGTGCTCTCCTGAAGCGTCTTCAGCCCCGGAAGAAAGATAAGCGGGCAGCGCAGAAGTGCGTTCCACGGACACGCCAAACTGGGAAAGTGAGTACCGTCGCTTATCATGGGGCTTAGCCAGTCAGCAGATAAATATAATAGGGAGTAGTTTCTTAAGATAATATACAAGACAGCCAAGGAAAAGGGATGTACACTGCCCCCAAAGGCAATTAGGAGCTTCCTAAAGATTGTGGAAGCAGCCTCCCTGTGGGTGTGTGACCGTCCTCCAGTCACTGGGGCATCATGGCAGATAGTGGGGGAACAGCTGACAAGCTATGAAGATGCACAGCCCAGCAGTTTTGAGCCTAGCGTCTTCTTTCTGTATAACATCATAAAGGCCACACTACGGAGCGCTGAAGGGAACAGTGAAAAGCAGCCAAGGTTTTCTATGGCCTCTACACAGACTAACCCTCCTAGCAGTCTGGAGCCTAGTCGTCCGAGCTCTCCTGGACTGAAACAACCAGTACAGAGAGAAAATGAATGGTTACAGCAACAGCTAAGATTGTTGAGTCTAAAAACCAAAGAGATAAAGAAAGTTACCTTTGAGAAAGTTCCAGAAGGAGGAAAGGAGGAATCTTTCCCTCCTCCTTCACCTAACTGGCTTGATGCCCAGAACAATTGGCCTGACTCCCAGAAGAAGGAGGGAGCATGGTCTGCATGCACACCTAGTGCGACCCCGTATGGTGGCAAGCATTATGGCCTTTCTTCTGATGACAAAAAGGGTTCCCCTGAAAAATCAGCTATATGGCAGACTTTAGAAAGTATGACTCTAGCTGGTGAGGATCCCAGAGAATTATTTGGACCTACAGCTCTCTTCCGTGTCATCGAGACAGATGGAGAAGGGCCTGATGCTCCGAAGGTTCGGAGGCACACTCCCGTCCCAGCTAATGCTATTAAAGAACTAAAACGGGCCATTACAGATTATGGCTTGAAATCTCTGTACATTAAGATTAGACTGAAGGATTTGGCTTCTCATGTTCTCGCCCTGAATGACTGGAAACTGGTTATGAGAGCAGTTCTGTCCCGGGGGGAGATGGTAGTTTGGACTTGCCTTTTCACAGAAAAGGCTAAACATCTCACTGACTCACAATCCTGGAAATCCCCAGGGTGCTCAAAGATACTTTCAGATGCTTATAGGTACTGGTGAGTTCATGGGGGATGCTCAACAAATTCACCACCCCACAGAATTCTATGAGAGACTAGCAGGGGCTGTGGAGGCCGCTTTTGATAAACTCCCTGCAAAAGGGGAAAAATCAGTCCCCTTCTCCTCTTTGAAACAGGGACACAAGGAATCATTCCCTGACTATTATGCCCGTGTACAGGACGCAGTCATTAAGATCATGGGGGAAGTGGAAGGCACCATGATAGTCATAAAGGATACACTGAGGAGTAACTGCAATACTGACTGTAAGAAGGCTATGATAGGGCTTAAGAGGGACGTGGGCATAGAGGAGATGTTGCAGAGATGTGAGATGGTGGGATCTGAAGTCTTTACAGCCCAGGTACATGCTCACGCTCACCAAGAAGCCC
>JAQQSZ010019896.1:0-10265 GCA_028646595.1 Phalanger gymnotis
GGAAATGGGGAGAAAATTTGTAATTCAAACGCCTGTGAAAATCAATGCTGAAAACCAAACATGTCAAAAATAAATTAAAAAAAAAAAAGAATACAACCAAGAATGTGGCATGGGACTCACCCTCAAAAAGTTTACAATCTAGACGTGTATTTCTTCAAGGCTCAGTGATCATAGTCGGTTTCAACTTCATAGATGGTCTTGGAGAGTTGCAAAGGTCCATAAATAAGTCACTCATAAAACATTTGACAACAATCCTCTCCAAACTTTGGGTAGGCTGATCCTCAAACACACACTGTGTCACACCAAGCCTACTCTTACTAACATTTTCTGCTTGGTAGAACTGGCCAGAGTTAACGTTATGAGCGACAACCTTGATGAACCCAGGGCTACCTCATTCCATGAAGAGGTATGGAAATAAGACTTAAGATACTATTGCATTGTTTCACTTTAGTCTTCTATCCAAGAATGCCTACCTACTCCTCTCCAACCAAGTACTACCAATCTTCTAAGGCCCAACTCAAGTCTACCATCTACCCCAAAGCCTCTCACTGATCATGGTGTCCAGTGTTCTTCCTCTCCTCTCCTCTCTCCTCTCCTCCATGAAGAGGTATGGAAATAAGACATAAGATAGCACTGTACTCTAGTCTTCCATCCAGGAATGTCTACCTACTCCTCTCCAACTAAGTACTACCAATCTTCTAAGGCCCAACTCAATTCTAACATCTTCTCCAAAGTCTCCCACTGATCACGGCAGCCAGTGTTCTTCCTCTCCTCTCCTCTTATTCATGAAGTGGTATGGAAATAAGACATAAGACAGCGTTGCATTGTTTCACGTCTAGTCCAGTCTAGTTTCACTCCTCATAAGATAAACAGGTGGTAAAGGCTAGCTTTGGAATTAGGATGACCAGAGTTCAAATTCTGTCTGAGACAGTCATTTTGGGCAAGTTATATAACCTCTCCCTGTCTCAGTTTTCTCACCTGCAAAATGGGGACAATAATAGCACCTACCTCACAGAATTGTTGTGAGGATCAAATGAAATTACACATGTAAAGCATTTTGCAAACCTTAAAGCACTATATGCACTATTATTGTGTAAGTACTAAGTACTGAAATATAATTAACTATGCATAAGAACACCTGAGTTCTAACTCTGTTACTTTGAGCATGCACTTTGTCTAGGTTAACCTTTCCCAAGCTCGATTTAACCATAAAACATTCTGGGGCTTTAAACAAAATGTTGGAAACCTGCAGAATTACTCTAAGTCTAAAAGGGAACTGGGGAGGGGGGGAGTAGAAGGGAGGAGCATGAAGGTTGCTTTGGAATATATCGGCAGAAAATATGAAAATAGGTTTAAGTTTTCTCTCCATTTGCAAAGGGGAGGGGCAAGACAATGGAGGAGGCTACCTTTATGTTTCAAATTCACATGACTTACATTTGCACACCATGAAGCCAAGGCTGGGCCAATATTTTGTTAATAACACTGATTACAGCAAAACGCCAGGGCTAAGATATTTGGACTTTTATTGTGTGGACAGCAGGAAGTGACAGAGTAAGCCTCGATTTAGTTGAAATGGCAGTACAAGCTGAATCAGAAGGCTGGAGGTAAGGAGATCAGTTAAGAAGGCTATTTTAGATACAAGGTAATGAAAGCCTCCCCATACTTTGCTCACTGTAAGAACTGCGAGGGATAAATACCAAGGACAGAAGGAGTGAGGATGTATTTTTTTTTTTAACTATCTCCCACAGTTCTATGTATTGCTCAAAAAAAATACATATCATCTTTTCAAGTCTAACATAGAAGCTGGCAAACTGTGGTCCATGGTCCAAAATATGGCCCACCACCTGTTTTTGCACATTTTAAAATAAAATGTACTGAATTCTATTGCATTGTAAAAACCATTCTTCGTCCATAGGCATATGAACCAAAAGCAGATGGCGGGCCATATTCTGGGCCTACAGTTTGCTAACCCTTCATCTAACACACAGTAACTTCAACTGTAAAGATATAATTTCAAGTGCTGTTGGAGAAGGGCCTCACTTAAATCCAACTCATGCATGAGTCAAGACACCACCCTATGAGGTCATTGGCCCTCTTCTAAAATGAAGGATAAACAACAACAACCCTGAGTAAATACTATCTGAATAAAGAGACTTCTGCAAAGGTAGGGGCAAGACAATGGAGGAGGCTACCTTTATGTTTCAAATTCACATGACTTACAGTGCACACCACGAAGCCAAAGTTGAGCCAATATTTTGTTAACACCACTGAGTACAGTAAAGTTCTTTCTCCTTAAGTAATTTTGGGAACAGGGATGAGCAAAAGGTTAACTCATGGTTTTATTATTTGTTTCTACCTCCGGTGGCCTTCATACACAAAAAAGAACTGAAATCTCCAAAAGCCAGACCACTCTAAGAGAGTCCTGGCTGACAGTACCTAGGTAAGTTACTGTATCAATTTGAGTCAAACATGGACATAGTCTGAGAAACCAGACAGATGTGCTAACAGGACTATAATTACTCATAATGAAAAGGAAAGGGGCACCGGGTGGACTCCCAAATCCCACAGAGGAGACGACCAATTCAAGTCAACTCCAGTGTCTTTGAGCACAAGCAAGACTATTACAGGTTAGAGATTACCGAGACAGAATGAATGCCCAATGAATTCTGACAGTTTGTCTTTCAGTGAATACATACTCATTATATTTAACAGCCATGTGACAAAAGGAACCTACTTCTGCTCAAACTTTCAAGTACTTTTGATTTCAACTCATTTAACCCAAATGAGAAGTAGGTCATGTGTTAAGTAGGTCTCAAACAATTCAGAGTTATTAAGTAATTTTTAATCTAAATGATTATTAAGTTATAATCAGCTATCACAGTGTTACACAAATCATCAGTATATCACTAGAGTGATTGTTTTAATTTAATTATGAGATCTGGAGAAAGGCAGATGTAGGGGGGGGGGGGAAGAATAAAATCTAGCTTTTCCTGAAGCTTAATAACCTGCCAGTTTCGATAGCTTGAGATGGGCAATGCATCCCAAAGAAAGATATTTTTATCCCCCGAAGCAGGGGAGCTAAGTTTTTTGTTTTTAGTGTCTCACATTCCCAAGGACTCAAGCTCATGAACAAATGACTTATCTTGACACTGAAGTTGGGTGGGAAGAAGGGGTTTTTGCTTAACTGAATCCACATCAGTAGAAGAAAGACCTACTATGCCAATGGCAGACATCTATTGGGTGTTAAGCACTGGGTGCAAATATTTAGTTAATATGTGCTCCCTAACCATATAGAACTTACAATCCATTAGGCAGGAGAATGTGACACATATAGTTAACCATGATATACAACATTACACTATAGGTACAAAAAAGGGGAGCTAATGTGTGGGGTATAAAGGCCATTTCCAATCTAAGGGGAATGGGGGAAGATGTAAAATCAGAGAGATTCAGAAAAGAGGCACCATTTGAGCTGAGTAGAAGGAATTCAACAGGCCAAACTTTTGAAAACATTTCAACTATACAGAATAACATGAGAAAAGGTAAGGAAGTAGGATAGTAGGAAGGAAACATGCTTTTATTAAGCTCCTACTACTATCTGTTGGGCACTGTGCTAAGCACTTTATAAATGCTATCTCACTTAATCCTTATACCAACCCGAGAAGGTAAAGTTGCTATTATTATCCCATTTTATAGATGAGTTGTTGTAGTTGGTCCTTCATTCTCAAAGTGGACCAAAGGCATTACAAGGGTGATGTCTTGATTTGCACGTGAACTGGATGGATTTAAGTGAGGCAGCTTCTCTCTTTCAAGTCATCAGAGTTGAATGGCAAGACAAAAGTCAAGAACACTAGTGATGGCCCAGGATATAGTGGGTGACCCTGGCCTTATAAAATTAAAGTCTTTCCCAATTCTCAATCTGTCTGAAGCAATGCCCATTCAATGACAAAGGACTGTTGTATTATATTACATGATATTGCATTAGAGGGAGCTAGAGTGCAGGGCCTGGAGTTGGGAAGATTCATCTTCCTCAGTTCAAATCTAGTCTCAGACACTTACTTACTAGCTGTGTGACCCTGGGCAATAACCCTGCCTGCCTCAGTTCCCTCATCTGTAAAATGAGTGCTGGAGAAGGGAATGGCAAACTACTCTATCATCTTTGCCAAAAAAACTCTAAATGGGGTCGTGAAGAGTCAGACGCAACTGAAAATGACTAAAAAAGTTACTACTTCACAAGAGATAAAGGACATCTAAAAAAAGGGGTGGTCGTGATCTATTATTAATACAAGGACAATGAGGACTGGAGGGGGGAGGAGGGAAGGCCAGTAGATTTTCTGGATTAGAGGTTTTTTGGTGAGCTCTGCCATGTTGGCTGATTTAGAGAAAGAGAGAAAAAGCTATCACAAAAGGTGCTGAAAAGACAAGAGATGATGAGGAAGTACAGTCAGACAACTTTTCCCCTCAAAAATTGCCAATGAGAGAAGAGGGAGACAAGGTTGTAACTGGACAGGAAAAGAGGACAAGGGACTTTTTTAAAACAGGATTTGAGAGAACTACACACGCTGACAGACAGATGGAAAAGGAGCCAGCGGATAAAAATGAGATGACTAATAGAATGAGGCAGGAAGACAGGAAATCAATGGCACAGACAAAAGGAACTTTAGATAAAGTAGTGCAGATGTTGGGGGCAGCTAGGGAGTGCAGTGGATAGAGCACTGGGCTTGGAACCAGGAAGACTCATCCTTCCAGAGTTCAAACCTGGCCTCAGACACTTACTAGCTATGTGACCCAGGACAAGTCACTTAACCCTGTTTGCTTTAGTTTTCTCATCTATAAAATGAGTTGGAGAAGGAAATGGCAAACCATTCCAGTACCTCTACCAAGAAAACCCCAATCTGGGTCATTTAGAGTGGAACATGACTAAAATGACACAAGAAGAAGTGATGATGTTGAGAAGTTTTAAAGCCCAGGGAGGGGAGATGAAAGCATCAAATTATCCGCTGTGAGTGTGGGAGTCAAGGGTTACAGCTGGGGACTACAAGAGAGAGGAAAAGACAGGGACCAGTTATTTGTAGAGAGTAAAGAAACAGATAAGAATATCAGAGAAAAATTATCAAAAAAGATCCTAAGAGATTCACGGTAGCAACTAGAGTGCCACTTATTATGCTGGAAAATCCTTGGTCATGCTAGAGGTCATCCAAAATGTAAGTGTGAGTGGGATGCAAAAATTACAGGGACTGTGCAGGAAGACTGTAAAAGAGGCCAAAGAAATGTAGGACCAGCAAAAAAAAAAAAATGGGCTGGTTACACAGGGGAGTAAAGGACGACTAGTGGTCAAGCCTGCATGCTCCCCAGGATCCACACAATAAAAAATAAATACAAAGTGCCCGATGGCAAACTGATAGGAAGGTGCAGACGGGAGTCGTACAGGACTGCCACACACGGAAAAATTATTATCCGTATCATTGGAGCTTTCCAAACTTGATGAGATCCAAGATCCCTGGGAGGACTGAAGTCCTCCAGCGTAGATTGACCTTTATTTCCAAATACATCCTTCTCTACCTCCAGTGAACCATCCCTTGCCACAAAGATTAAAAAAAAGAAAAAGAATTCTGCGAAACTAATTCATATATCAGTAGAGTCTGAAAGTGTAAGCAATTGTCCCTCACCTCACTGACAAGGGGAGGGAGGCATCAAATAATTTTCAAATGGGATCTTTGGCTATGATGCTACCAGGAACAATCTCCAACCCAGCATGCTACAGTAGAAAGAGCAAACTCCTGAGGGTAAAGGACCCGGTTTTAAATCCTGCCTTGCATGCTTACTCTCTGGGTGATCTTGAGCAAAGTCACCTAATTCCCAGGGGGCCGGTTTATTTATTTATTTATTTTATTATTTTATTATTTATTTATAATTTAATAATAAATTAAAAATAAATTATTTATTTATTATTTACAAAATGAAGACTAGCTATATCCTCAGGATTGCTTTCCACCCTTAGGTCCATGACCTTAAGAGCCTCAAACATTTTCTCATTTGATCCTCTCGACAACCCTGGGAGATAGATACGGTATCATCCCATCTGAGTTGAGGAAAATGAAGCAAATGGAGAGCTCAAATGGCTTGCCCAAGGTTATACAGCTAGTAAGTGTCTGTATAACTTGGGCCTTCCGGACTCTGGACCTAGCGTCCAATCCACTGCATCACCAACTTCCTCAACCTTACAGGGCTATTGTGAAGAATAAATGAGGAAAATAAAAATTTGGAAACCATAACGCTCGAAATGTTTGCTATTATTATTTTTGGAATAAGAAACAGAGATAGAGAGTTAGTCAGTTGGGATGGAACACTGAGTGCATAGGAGGAAAGTAGTTTGAGAAAATGGGAAAGGTGAGTCTTGAATGACAAGATAAGGAATTTATGCTTGATGGAAATCAGAGAGGATCCACCAAAAGTTCCTTGAAGGAGGGGCATGATGTGATCATGGCAACATATAAACTACCAGGATCAGGGATGATACTAAGAGATGGAGTAGGAGGCGGGGGGAGGTCATCCAGTCCAACCTCCCTCTCAATTTTATGCTTGAGGCCCAAAGTGATTAAGCGTTTGAGTGTTGAGGAACACATGAGTGTTGTGGAAGGGTTATACATAATGATATGCATGTGGCCTATGTTGAATTGCTTGACTTCTTAGGGAGGGTGGGTGGGAAAGGAAGAGGGGAGAGAATTTGGAACGCAAAGTTTTAAAAACAGATGTTCAAAAACCAAAAAAAAAGTTTTTGCATGCAACTAGAAATAACTAGAACACAGGCAATGGGGCATAGAAATTTATCTTGCCCTACAAGAAAGGAAGGGAAAAGGGGATGGGAGGGGAGTGGGGTGACAGAAGGGAGGGCTGACTGGGGAACAGGGCAACCAGAATATACACCATCTTGGAGTGGTGGGGGGAGGGTAGAAATGGGGAGAAAATTTGTAATTCAAACTCTTGTGAAAACCAATGCTGAAAACTAAATATATTAAATAAAAAAAAAAAGAAAAAGGAATACTATAGACAGCTAAGACATTTCCTCTTCCATAGGTACAGGAAACAAGAGTGAAGATTCCCAAACATGAGCAAGGATATGCAAGCAAGGATGCAGATTTTCTGAGGTCTATATACCAACTGCAGAAACAATATGGCATTATAGATGGTATACTAGACTTCCTGCCACGTATGCAGGCTGCATGACCATGGGAAAGTATGCTGGTTTGAGGCACTATCTGAATACTTTCAGCCCTCTTAAGGGGGCCCTATACAGGAAGATGTGGCTTTCTAGCATTTGCTTTTAAATTTACAACCAATTATTTGCTGAAATTCTGTCCCTGAAAACTATCATGTCATGCCTAAAAAGGTTACAATTAGGCAAAAAGAGCTTTCAAAAGAGCAGTATGTTTATTTGAAAAAAATAAAAATTATCCAATGCTCATTCTTTAGTTTTTATGGGTACACATGTAAAGACATCCCCACACCTGCTAACAATTTCACAGTAGTTATTAGAATTAAATTTGTAAGTTCCTCCAACAGATGTGGTAGTGATATGGCAGACCTTTCAGTCTGGGGCAGGTACAGTGGAAAGACTACTGAGTCAAGTCCGAGGATCTGGCTTCAAATCCCTGCTTTGACGTTCTGCAATGTTAGACATATCATTTGACCTCTCTGGGCCTTAGTTTCCTCATCTGTAAAATCTGATGTGCTAGACTGAATGATTTCTGGAGTCTCTTGGCACTCACAGTCTATGAATCATATAATCACATAACCATAGCTGGAATGGACCCCAGCAGCCATCTACATATACAGAAAAGGAATCTCTAATTTAATATCTGACAGGTGGTAGTCCAGACTCCGTTGGAAGACTTCCAAGGAAGAGGAACCCATAACCTCCAGTGACAGCTCATTCCACCGTTTCAAAATCTCTAATTATTAGGCAGTTTTCCCCAATATCCAGCGTAAATTTGTCTTTTTGTAACTTCTGGTCATTGCTCCTGGTTCTGCTGCTGGGGCCAAACAGAACATATCCAAAACTTGGACATGACAGCCTCTCAAAGAAGTGAAGATAGTTGGCCCCTCTCCTCCACATCCTTCTCCAGGCTAAACAGACCCACTTCCTTCAAGTAAGAGAAGCTCACATACCGTGGATCTTCACCATCCTGTCAACCCCTCCTCTGGACATTGTCCAGCTTATCAATGTCTTTCATAAACTGTGGAGTCCAGAACTGAACACAAATACTCTAGATGAAAAACAAAGAGGGCAGAATACAGGGAGACTGTCGTCTCATTATTTCTGAAAGCAATGCTACTCTAGCTCAGAGGCTGCTAGGTGGTGTTGGGTCTGGAGTCCGGAAGGTAAGTTCAAATCCAGCCTCAGACACTTACTAGCTGTGTGATCCTGGGTAAGTCACTTAACCTTTGCCTAGGTTTTCCAATCTGTAAAATGGAGGTAATAATAGCACCTACTTCCCAGGGCTGTTGTGAGGATGAAACGACATAATAATTGTAAAGCACTTTGCGTGATGCCTATGTATAAATATTGAAATATTTATGTGAACATAGAAACATTAAAAATATTTGTACAAACAAATATTAGAATATTTGTATTAGTACAAAAATACTTAAATATTATAAGTATATAAAATATATAAACATTAGCTATTATTATATTTTTTAAAACATCTTAATGTAGTCCAAGATTAGCTTTTTTGGCTTCCATATATTACTGCTGACTCACACTGAGCTTGTCAACTGTGTGCCAGATCTGTTTTCAGTCAAACTGTCATCTAACTGTGCCTTTCCTATCTTTTACTTATAAAGATGTTTTTTATACTTGTTTGTAAGACTTTACATTCATGCCTAATAAATTTTTTTTTTTCAGATTCAGCCCAATGTTCTAATCCATCAAGATCTTTTTTGGATCCTTATCTCATCATCCATTTTTAGCTATTTCTCTCAGCCCATAAGATTTGCAAGTCACATCAAGGCCTTTACCCAAGTAATTGATAAAAATGCTAAATCACAGAGCTGAGGATAGATCCCTGGGGTACTTCATTGGATACCTTCTGCCACAACAATAAAGAACTATGAACAGCCATCGGTTGAGTCAGGCCTTCCAGTCCAATGCTGAATACACCTAGTTATCATCATCAGTCCTTATCTCTCCACCTTTTCCATAAGAATTGTATGAACTACTTTATCGAAAGTTTTACTGAAATCTAGGTAAGCTATATCAATATTATTCTCATGTGCTAGTTTAATAATCCAGAGGGGGAAAACAAAGAAGGAAATGAGGTTAGTCTGGCATGACCTATTCTAAATGAAGCCATGGGGGCTCTCTTTAATCACTGTTTCCTTTTCTATCTATTCATCAACCATCTTTTTTAATGATGTGGTCGAGATTTCCCCCAGGAAATAAAAGTCAAGTTCACTGGCCTATAATTTGCAGAATTGGTTATCTTTCCTGTTTTGAAAAAGGACATTTCCCTTCTCTAATCTTGCGGCACCTCTCCCATTTTCCAGGATTTTTCACTGGTTTTCAGTGGTTTATCACATTGACCTGTTCTTTTAGAAAACCACTGATCCAGTTAACGTGACTTCAATAATGGCAGCCAGGTATTCTCATATTATTGCTTCCCTTTTCCTGGGTAACAACTCCCCATCACACTTTTGTTCTTTTATACTTAATACAAAGGGCATTCTCCTTTGCAGAGAAGAGCAAAATAAGAATTAAGCAGCTTGTCACTTATCATCCCATCTGCTCCAAGCAAAGGTCCTGTTTCTCCTTCGATCCTTTTTCTCTCAACATGGCTTTAAAAAAATAATTCAAACCTCTTTTTGCTTGCTCTACCAGCTTCAGTTTAATCTCAGCTTTAGCATTCCTGACAATATTTTTACATAATGATGATGATGATGATATAAGTTAATATTTATACAGCACCTATTATGTGCCAACCACTGTGCTAAGAGCTTTACAATTATTATATCATTTAATCCTCACAACAATCCTTGGAGGCCGGTATGATTATTATCCCCATTTTACAGATGAAGAAACTGAGGCAAATAGAGCTTAAATGATTTGCCCAGGTTCACACAGCTGATAACTGTTTTAGGCCAAATTAGAACTCAGGACTTTTTTTTTTTTTATTAACATCTTTAGTTTTCAGCATTAATTTTCACATGCGTTTGAATTACAGATTTTTCTCCCCATTTCCACCCCCCCCCCCACTCCAAGATGG
>JAQQSZ010019897.1:0-10265 GCA_028646595.1 Phalanger gymnotis
ACACACACACACACACACACACATATAGACAGAGGGCACAGGGTGAGTTGAATATGAAGGGATGATATCTAAAAAAATCAAATTAAGGGATGAGAGAGGAATATATTGAGGGAGGGAGAAAGGGAGAGGTAGAGTGGGGTAAATTATCTCACATAAAAGTGGCAAGAAAAAGCAGCTTGTTGGAAGGGTAGAGGGGGCAGGTGAGGGGAAATGAGTGAATAACATGCACACTGAATTGGGTATCTTAGCCCACAGGAAAGAAGGAGGAAGAGGATAAAAAGGGGGGACAATAGAAGGGAGGGCAGATGGGGGAGGAGGTAATCAAAAGCAAACATTTTCAAAAGGGGACGGGGTCAAGGGAGAAAACTGAATAAAGGGGGAAAGGATAGGAGGGAGCAAAATATAGTTAGTCTTTCACAACATGAGTATTGTGGAAGGGTTTTATGTAATGATACATGTGCGGCCTATGTTGAATTGCTTGCCTTCTTAGGGATGGTGGGTGGGGAGGGAAGAGGGGAGAGAATTTGCAACTCAAAGTTTCAAAAGCAGATGTTCAAAAAAAAGTTGGTTTTGCATGCAACTAGGAAATAAGATATACAGATAATGGGGCATAGAAATCTATCTTGCCCTATAAGATAGTAAGGGAAAAGGGGATGGGGTGCAGTGGGGTGACAGAAAGGAGGACTGACTGGGGAATGGGGCAATCAGAATATATGCCATTTGGAGTGGGGGGGGGAAAGGTAGAAATGGGGAGAAAATGTGTAATTCAAAATCTTGTGGAAACCAATGCTGAAAACTAAAAATATTAAATAAATAAAATAAGTATAAAGCTTGGATACCTTAATTTCCATATGTTATTCAGTCTTTTCAGTCATGTCCTACTTTTTGTGACCCCATTTGGGTTTTTCTTCACAAAGATACTAGAGTGGCTTGCTGTTTCTATTCTCTAGCTTATTTTACAGATGAGGAAACTGAGGGAAACTGGGTTAAGTGACTTGCCCAGGGTCACACTGCTAGAAAGCGTCTGAAGCCAGATTTGAATTCAGAAAGATGAGTCTTCCTGACTGCAGGTGCATCACTGTGTCCACTGCACCACCTACTTGCTCCTAATACTTTAACTAGGTTTCTCTATTGAATCAGTCAGTCATAGGCTTTAAATGAAGGGTGAATAAGTCCTTGATTAGCTGGACTGATGTTGCATTGAAGGTGTGTTCAGATCGACTGGGAAAACTTTTTCACATCCTGTGGATTGCCCATTAAAATATGGAGCCAATTTGGTCCCAACAGATTCAAACAATCAAAGCAGAAAAGAGCCAGCATTCCAATTAAACTCTGGAGAAATAACTGATTAGGGGGAGGAGTAGAGCCCTAAGCCTCAGTCTCTGTCCCACCATCTTCTCCCTTCCACCACCAGCTTGACTAAAGGAAGACTTCATGAACTTCGGAGGTGCTGAGGACTTCCAATCTTCTCATCACCATCCTGGCAGTGTTCCTGGATATGTTAATATCACTTTCTGCTTTGGGAGTTAAGGAAAAGACTGGACAATTCAAGGCTCTATAGAGAGCCCGGCAGAAAAGCTATACTATTTATTAAGCACCTACTATGTGCGAGGTATTGTGCTAAGGAGAACATCTTAGCACTCTAGTAAAACAACTTCTGGGATCGATGAGTTACTATGTTGCTACGTGCGGTCTCTAGCTTGAGCCCACTTTCTCTTAGACTCTGTATATATTGGTGGGAGATTGTGCCACAGATATTTTGGGGATTGTTTTGTACCATCTGTTCTAAATAACCTCAATAAATTCCCCTTTCTAAAAACTATTTAAATCTAGATGACTTAATTATATCAGCTGATAATCATGGTGGAAAGCACACCAGCAGGGGCTCATGAGTTAAATGGTATTCTAGGATGAACCCTCTTCTCTCTTTTTTTTTCAGGGGAGAAGACAGGGCAATTGGGGTAAAGTGACTTGCCCAAGGTCACACAGCTAGTAAGTGTGTCAAGTGTCTGAGGGCGGATTTGAATTCAGGTCCTCCCGACTCCAGGGCTGGTGCTCTACTCACTGCACCACCCGGCTGCTCCCTCTTCTCTCTTTCAACCCCACATCCTGCAATTTCTCTGGACTGCTCCTAGAGCCTTAATAACTTAGTAACCAATTACTCTGGGTACTCAGGCTGCCAGTGAGAATGAGCTTGAGAGAGCACCTCCAAAATCTACATGTGCTACACATTGTTGTCATTGTGTATATCTATGCCTTTTTACTGGCTGTCTCCAATGCCTAGAATATTCGCCCTCTTCACCTTGGCTCTTAGAATCCTTGGCTTCCTCAGATCATCTCCCATGTTCTGCAGAAGGTCTTTCACTTTACTGCCAGCTGCCAGTGCCTTCCTCTGTGAGATCGCCTTCCTCTGTGAGATCATCTTCCACCTTCTCTGTGTATATCTTACATTTACCTGCTTACGTACAGGTTGTCTTTCTTCCCATTAGGATTTGAGCCTCCTGAGGACAGGGTCTATTTTTTTCCCTTTTTTTTTGCATTCCCAATACTTAGCACAGAGCAAGCCCTTAAAAGTTGCTGTTGATTAATTGATTGACTGTATCTCATTTTCCTGATTCTGCTTCCTTTATTCAGCATCAGTTCATGTAAATTTTATCTTCTTTGAATTCTTCACTTTCAGTGTTTCTTCTGGTGCGATATTCCCTTACCTTCATGTGCCACAGTAAACAGAACCATTTTGCAATCAGTGAGAACCTACTTTGTTTCCAGTTCTTTGCTAGCACCAAAAGCGCTGCAGCAAATTAATGGGAACTTTCTGTCTTTAGGGTTTCTGCTTAGCTTCTTGTTGCTCAGTTGTTTCCAGTCATGTCCGTGATGCCCTTTGAGATTTTCTTCGTAAAGATACTGGAGTGCTTTGCCATTTCCTTCTCTATTTCATTTTAGAGATGAGGAAACCAAGGCAAACAGGGTGAAGTGACTTGCCCAGGGTCACACATCTAGGAAGTGTCTGAGGCTAGATTTGAATGTGGGAAGATAAGTCTTTCTGATTCCAGGCCTGGTTGTCTATATCCACTGCACCGCCTAGATGCCCTTGTGTCTGGCATCATAATCCTACATTCCTTCCAGAATAAGTTATTCCGATTCATAGCTCTACAAATAGTATATTATTGTATACTATAGAGTGGAGATCTGAACCTAGGTCCTCTGACTCCAAACACTGTGTTCTTTCCACTGTATCAAACTCCTCTGATTGTCATACATGGTTCTCCATATTTTGGCCTCCCCTTACCTAACCACCCTTATCTCCCACTCTTTCCACCTCAATCAGGTTAGTCTTCTCCAACATGCTGTGTCTTCTATGGCTTCACATTTCTTATTTTCCCAGCTTAAGATGCCCTCAGCTCTGGCACCCCTCTTCCAAATCCTTTCACTGATGTTCTTCCCGTCACTGATCTACCTTGCCTAGGAATTCCCACGGTACTCATTAAATGCATCAAAAATTTAGCATGTACCTGGAGATCACCCATTCTATTCCTTCTTGTGAACAAAGCAAGTGAAAGGCAGAGCAGAAATTGGAACCCAAACCTCCTGCTTCCTAGGCCAAAGCCTTTTCTAACATGGCTTGCTACTTTGAGATGTAGGCTTATAGGCCATTTGGTCTGGAAGAGCACCTACAGATCACCTTAGAGATTCCAGTCATCCTCAGACTTTTTGTTCTCAAGACTCCTAAAAATAACTGAGGTTTCCTCTAGAGAGCTTTTATTTATGTGGGCTCTATCTAGTGATATTTATTGTAGCAGAAATTAAAAATGATAAAATTTTAAGATATTAATTCATTAAAAACAATAATAAACCCATTATATGTTAACATAAATTACATATTTTTAATAAAAACTGTATTTTCCAACACAAAAAAAATTAATGAGAAGAGTGGCATTGTTTTACCATAGAAGACAACTGGATTCTCATATCTGCTTCTGCATTCGATCTGTTACAATATGTTGTTTTGGTTGAAGTACATGAAGAAAATCCAGTCTCACACAGATATGTAGTTGGAAAAGAGAGGAGTAGTTAAATAAGCAAATAACACGCTGACATTACTATGGAAAAAAGGTTTTGACCTTGTGGACCCCTTGGAAGGGTCTTGGGGACCCCCAGGAGGCCACAGGCCACACTCTGAGAACCATTGATTTAGTGCCATGAGTGGGGAAGCTGTGGCCTCAAGGCCACATGTGGCCCTCTAGGTCCTCAAGTGTAGCCCTTTGACTGAATCCAAACTTCACAGAACCAGTCCCTTTAGTCCAACACTTTGATTTTAGACAGGCAGCAATTAAGGCCCAGAGAGCTTAGGTGATTTGCTTAAGGATTCAACACTAGGATATATTATGGCCCAAAGCATGTTTATGTCCCGTGACCTACATCAGTATCCTTCACTGTACCAGGAAGAACTGATTCTGTGCGACCCCTCACCCTGTTCCTGGATGCCATCATTACCCGCGGAACTCTGCTCTAGTCTCACTACCACTCTGGGGCAGGTTAGTGTAGTTACTCCCCGTTTTTAGAAGAGGAGTGTGTTGCCCAGAGATGGAATGTTATTCTTTGGACAGTAAGCAAGCACAAAAAATGGTGGCCCTATACCTCTGGAAAGTGTTTTCTCTAGAGGGACAGTGGTAGCCAAGGCTTCCAGGAACATTTGCTTTTGACTTTATAAAATTGTTTTATTTTCTTCTAAAACCAAGTTTGGTTTCTCTTTGGTAATCTGGCACCCCAGCTATTCCCAAGAACAGCCGGGCAAAGAACATTCTAGATGAAGCTTTGTACAAGGTCCTATTGTGACCAGGAGAACAGAGGAGGACCAATGGACCTAGCATCAAAGCTCACATTCCCAAATTTTCCTCAGAATGTGGAACTATTGAAAGGTCGTTATCTTTGAAATCTTGCCTTATTCCTTTAGCCTTGTGCTCCTTGCCAAGCTTAAGAAAAACAGAAGCCTTCTCATGAAACTGGCACTTCTAGGAATTTCCATGACTGGGTGACAGACCCATCTTGTGCCTTTTTTGATGATTGAGCTTCCTGGGAGGCAATATAGGAAAGAATGCCTTGGAGTCTCTGGGCCCAAGCTTGAATCTTGGATCTGCTGTTTTCTAGTGTGGGCAAGTCACACTCTGGGTCTCAGTTTCTTTTAGTCATAGAATATGAGTTCAAATTTTGGCACAGCCATTTACTGTGTGGCCTTAGGCAAGTCACTTCACCTTCCTAGATCTCGGTTTCCTTATCTATAAAATAAGATGATTGGACTACAGGTTGGTGGGTGGCACAGTGGATAGAGCACTGAGCCTGGAGTTAGGAAGACCTGAGTTCAAATTCAGCTTCATACACCTGGTAGTTATGTGACTCTGGGAAAGTCACTTAACTTCAGTTTCTTCAGTTGTGAAATGGGGTAATAATAGCACCTATCTCCCAAGGTTGTTGTAAGGATCAAATGAGATAATATTTGTAAAGCGCTTAACGCAGGGACTGGCCCATAGCAGGTGATTAACAAATACTTGTCCCTTTCTTTTTCTTTCCCTCTTTAACATGCCTTCCAGTTCTAGCTATGGAATCCTTTCCAGGACTGCTCATCTACCTTGGGTGCCTACCTGGCACTCAGCTCTCATCTGCGGCTCCAAGAAGCTGTAGCACGTGCAGTGGCCATGCCTGAGTAGAACTATCTGATGCGCTAAACCAGACTGAGGGGAACCAACAGACCTCAAGCCTGCTGGTGAGTTAGGGGGATGTCTATCCCAAGCATATGAGGACTTCCCTGGTAGAAAGGGCAAATGAGAACAATTGATTCCAATAGCCATGAAGGCGGCTGAAGCAGGTGCTGTGGAGCGTTTAGAGCCTGGCGAGACATTGAAGACACCAAGGTCATCCTTTGCATCCTAGGCCATGTCCAGTCATCTTGACTTTTTCCTGCCACTGGATTGTTGTGACTCTGGAAGAGAGAGTGAGATCGACGGCTTTGCGCAGCCCTGCCTTGCTCAAATCCAATTCACTCGAAAGTCAAGATATCACCCTGTGATGGAGGACAAACAACAACAACATAATCCTATGGAAAGTTTCTTTCCAGCTCCAGAGTTACGATCCTCTGATGGAGAGAAGGTTCAGTTGAGAGTGCTGGGGTACTAGGCTATGGCATGAATGGATCCACTACAGGTTCATCAAGATCTGTGTTATGAGGCAGCTTGGGCTCATCAAGAGCAGGCCACACTTTACTAGTCTCACTTCCTTTCTTCGTTGGGATGCCTGACTGGTAGACAGACCAGAAAAATACATGTAGATTTTATATTCTTGGATTTCAGTGCAGAATTTGACAGCCTCTCATGATTTCCATGTGGAAAAGATGAAGACATGTGGGCTTTCTGATAGTATAATTCAGAGAATTTGAAACTTGGTTTAATGACAAGATCCAAAGGGTTGTGATCAACGGCAATTTGGAGGGAGGTTCCTAGGCAAGCTCTCCAAGAATCTGTCAGCCCTGGTCTGTTCAATATTTTTATAAATGAATTAGCTGAAGGAATAATAATTGCTAGCATTTATTTAGCACCTACCATGTGCTAAGCTCTTTACAAATACTATCTCATATGATCCTCACAACAACCCCGGGAGGTAGGTACCATTATTTTCCCAGTCGAAGAAATTTAGGCAGACAACTTAAGGGACTTGTCCAGGGTGGCACAGTTAGCAAGTGGCTGAAAAGAGCTTTAAACTCAGATCATTCTAACTCCAGGTCCAGTGTGCTGTCTACTGTGTGCCACTTAGCTACATAGATGGCATTTCTATGACATTTGTGTTTGAAATTTGAGAGCGACAGAATCAAGATCCAAAAAGACTTCAGTATGCTTGCTTGATGAATCAAATTTACTCAGATGAAATTTAATAAGGATAAATACAAAGTCCTATGCTAGGGCTCAAAACATCAACTGTACAAGTACAGGGCTGGAGGGGTGTTATTGGCAAGCAACTCATGTGCAAAAAGATCTGGGGACTTTAATGGATTAAAAGAACAATATGACTCTCAGAAGGTGATATTACAGTAAAAAAAGTTAATGTAATGTTAGGTTGCATTTATAGAAGCATAGTTTCCAGGGTGAGGGATATGAAACAATTGCTGAATTCTACCCTCGTCAGTCTAGTTTTGGACAGCTGTGTTTAGTTCTAAATGCCACATTTTAGGAAGAATATTTAGGAAGTAGCTTGAGTCAAATAATTATATTATTTAATTATATTATTTAATTATATTATATAAACATATATAATATTTATACATGTTATTATATTAGGTGGCTCAGTGGATAGAGTGGTGGAGATAGGAAGTCTCATTTCCTGACTTCAGATATGGCCTCAGATACTTCCTAGCTGTGTGACCCTGGGCAAGTCACTTAACCCTGTTTGCCTCAGTTTGCTCATCTGTAAAAGGAGCTGGAGAAAGACATGGTAAGCCATTCAGGTATCTTTGCCAAGAAAACTCCAAAAGGGGGTTCAAAACTGAAAAAGACTAAACAGCAACAACCCTTGGCTCCTGAGAGCAGAGATGCAAGTCATGGATAGAATTGGTAGAGAGATAGATTTTGACTCAATTTAGGGGGGAAAACCCCACAAAAACCTTCCTGAAACTTAGAGCTATTTAGGAGTAGAATGAGCTGCCTCAAGAGGTGGAGGCCTCGGATAAGAGTCCAGATGACCCCTCGCTGGGGATATTGTGGAAGAAATTTCTGCTCGTTTGGGTGTTGGACCAGGTGGCTTTTGAGGTTGCTTCCAGCTTTCCATATCTGTGCTTCTATGAGTGCCTCCGCCCCCCTCCCCAAACCGGCTGTTGTTTTTTTTTTTCAGACTGGATTTCTAAGCAGTGAGCCAAGCTTTTTATTCCTCCTTCTTATCCCATCATAAACTAAGACATGCTCTCCTGTGTCCTTAGCAGTAGGGGTGTGCTTTCTTCATGCCGTCCATACTCTCTGGCCAAAGTCACTTACCTGCAACCAAAATAAACAGATTTTAAGATGTTTAGTTTGGAGTCAGCAAAATGTTCTATGGAACAGAATACAGAAAATGAGGGCTTTGGACTGTGAGGTCACTTCCACCTTTGGACCATGATGCCATGATCTTATGATCCCATCCAGGTACAGTGTAAAGAGTGTTCAATTTGGGGTCAAGAGAACTATGTTCAAATCCCACCTCTGCTACTTACTACCTGTTACCTTCGATGAGTCCCTTCACTTCTCCAGGCCTCAGTTTCTTTATCTGTAAAATGAAGAGGTTGAAGTAGATGATCTCTAAGGCCATTTTCAACTCTGTATCTATAAACCTATGAAACCATGATCCCCATGGGGACCAAATCTGCTTCATTAACCTCTTGCTCTGAGGAGCTAAAAGAACCTTTGGTGGTCACTGTATTGTGGGCTTGTAATGAATATCAAATTAGGCTGGGGCCCCCTGAGATCAGGCATGAACTTTTTCATTGGTGGACCCTGTGGCTGGGTAGCATTGGGTGATTCGTGTGGGTAATTGAGTTCTACGATTCCTTTCTAAGCCAGGAGCAGCTTACCATAGAAATGAGCCATCTGTCATGCACAATTACCCACCCTTGGGGATGGGGAGACAGGGAAATATCCCTCTCCTCCCACCCCCACCAGGGCCCACAGCCACGAGCCCCCTTTCCTTTCTTAGGACAAGGAAAGAAGTGAGACCATTCTCACCAAATGACAAGAGAGAATCCATTTGAAACCCATCCAGGGCCAGTATCCGCTTTCACAGGCTTTTTAGAAGAAGTCTCTCCTAGGCTGAAAAGGAGAGAGGAGGGGGTGGACTTCGTGTCTCCTTTGTCTGAATCTGGGGAGACCGGTTTGGGGAGCTGGGGGCTCTCAAATGTCATTTGCTTTCCTTGTGCTTTCTCAGGCCTTCCTCAGCCCAGGGAGTGTTCCCGCTTTGCTGACCCTTTTGAGACAGGGCTGAGGGCTGGGGCCTGTCTGCCTCAGGATCCCCTGGGAAACAGCCTCTGGCCAGGTTTCCCTCTTCAGGACTGAGCAAGTGGGAAGCCTGGAGTTAAAGGGGAGGATTTCACAAGAGCCTTCCCAGAAGTCGTGATGGAGCCTTAGTTGGTCTTTGGTGCCCCTAGGCTTTCTTTCATGTGCTCTTTGTCCCCTTTTGGGCACATAATACCCTGCCTCTCCTCCCCCCTCTCTCCCAGGTATCCAGTGCCCTCTAGCTGTCCTTGGTAACCTCCTGCCAAGGAGGAAAACATCTGATAAGCTTATTCCCACTGAGGTATTAGGGACTTAACCTATTTTCATTTTAAGAGGGCTCCTAGAATGGGCAATATTATTAAGAACAGCTTGCATTTATAGGATGATTTAAGGTTACAAAGTGCTTTCCTTATAATGGTTCTGTGATGTGGGTGGTACCTCTCCTCCTTAGCTACCAACACACCTTCCTGCACCACATCAGTGGCTAGTTCCCGTCCCTGCCCCTATTGCTGCTTTAACATCAATCAGCTGCTTCAGGTCCCTGCTTAAAACCCACTTCTTCCAGGAAGTCTCACTGGATTAGCCCTTCTCCACTCTATTATTCTTCACCAGTTTAGCACTTACGAATCTAATTTACACACTGGTGCATCACTCCACATTTGGTAATTCCTCAGAGATCTGTGCTGTGCTTTGTCCTAGGTCAGAGCCCTCTGGGTCTTTGTAAATCATGTTCATAGGCACATAGATTGAGAATTATAAGCCATCTGATCCAACACCTTTGTTTTCTTTACAGATGAAGAAGTTGAGGCACGGAAATGGTAAATGACTTGCCTGGGACCATATAGCTCTTAAGTGTCTAAGGGTGAAATTTGAACTCAGGTCTTCCTGATTGCAGGTCTATGCCCCATGCATGCATTATAGCATGCTGTTCCTTTAGAGGTTGTCCGCCCCAAATATTGCTACCAAATTGGTAATAAACCTTTCTGGACTTGGCTAGGTTGGTCTTTGGATGGCAAACATACAGTTTATCACTGGCCTGGTTCTTTTTTTAAAATTTATTTTTAATTTTCAACATTCATTTCCACAAGATTTTGACAACAATGTGTAGCACATGTAGATTTTGGAGGTGCTCTCTCAAGCTCATTCTCACTGGCAGCCTGAGTACCCAGAGTAATTGGTTACTAAGTTATTAAGGCTCTAGGAGCAGTCCAGAGAAATTGCAGGATGTGGGGTTGAAAGAGAGAAGAGGGAGCAGCCGGG
>JAQQSZ010019898.1:0-10265 GCA_028646595.1 Phalanger gymnotis
GCCATCTTGGAGTGGGGGGGTGGAAATGGGGAGAAAATTTGTAATTCAAACGCCTGTGTAAATCAATGCTGAAAACTAAACATATTAAAAATAAATTAAAATAAAAAGGAAAAAAAAAGATCAGCAAAGGCAGCAAAATGGTCAGGATTCAAGCTGGAAAGGTTCAGTAAGGTGATCTTTAGTCAAAGCAATAAGGAGTTTACTAATCTCATCAAAGGATGGGATCTACTAATACAAATTACTGATACCTTTTAAATCACAATGAATTGAGCAAATGAGGATTAAACTGGGTAAAGGTATCAAAATTATTCTCAGAGAACCATGGGTATGGGATAATATGTAAATTGTGCATATTGTCCAGTTCGGTTGATATGTTGGTTAGTTTTACAGATCTTTACTTTTATTCTCTTACATTTAAAATCTTTGTTACAAGGGATGATTCTCTGATTAGGAGAGAGAGAAGGAATATAAAAATAAAAGCTATCAACATGAAAAAAAATTTCCATTTTTCCCTTAAAGAATTATACTCATTTTATGGGTAGGTTATTCTTGGTTGTAATACTATCTCTTTTGCCTTCCAGAATATCATATTCCAACTCCTTTCCTCCCTTCAGGTGGTAATCGATAATCTTGTGTGATACTGACTTTGGTTCCATAGTATTTGAAGGGTTTCTTTCTGGTTGCTTGCAATAGTTTCTTCATGAAATAAGTAGAATCAAGAGAACATTGTATTCAATAATAGCAACATTTTTTAAGAATGAGTTTCAGTGAATACTTCATTTTTGACTATTACAAATACCCAAATTAACCATAACAGACATGTGAAAAAAGAGGCTAGCAATCAGTGGATCCGAGATGGCATTTGAAAGGAGGGAACTACTGGAGCTCTCTCACAAATTTTGTCAGATAACTCTAAAACAGTGAATCTGAGCATATTTGAGAGAGTTAGAGGCCACTAATAGACTCAGTGGTTCAGGAGAGCCGTGAGCATGGAAAGGCACGAGACCACACCAAATGGAAACAGCAGAGGAACCCAACCAGCATGCCAGTCTGGGAGAACAATGGGGGAGGGAAATGCAGGAGAAGGAGAAAGCCCAAGGTGGAAGTACTGGCTATGGTGGCTAGCACCAGGCCTCTCAGCCTGGGACAAGAGTCTGTCAAAGCTATGTGAGACACCAGCACAGAGCCTGTGGCTGCAGGAGCAGCTACCCCTGAGCCCTCCAGACCACAGTCTAAAAGTTTGAAACTTGTCTTCTTAAACTTCTGGGAGCCATGATGATCAGGTAAAATGGCTCTCATCCCTCCCTTCCTCACCTAGATAATACTCCCTTAGGAGAAACCCCGAAATAGGTGAGCCAGAAGTGGGGCTTCAGTAGCCTTTTAGCTCAAGAAGTTGGGGAGAGGGCCTTTCTTGTGGTGGTGGAAGGAGACTAGTGCAGGAAGAGAGGTATCCCAGCCTGTCCCACCTCAGCAGAGCAATGAGAATTAATGAACACCAGCAGGGTGGAGCTAGGAAACGTAAACACCAGGAACCCAGACATGCCTTTGCACAGCCAGGGGAAGTAGCAGACACCAGAAGAGTCAATGTCTGAGACCACTCATGCTGTAGTGCAGCCCTAAAGGAAGAGGAGACTTCCAGCAGCCAGACCAAATCTCCCCCACACCTCAGGAAACCAGAGACCACAGGACACAAAGCCAATGAGCAGGCCCATATTTCCCAGCACAAGAAGCTTGGGGCTGAGCTCTCTGAGCTTCGGAATCAGAGATCCACTTTAGAAGCTAGAGGAAGAAAATAAACCATGAAAAAAAACAGACAAGAAAACCAAAGTCTATTGATTCCTATTATGGAGACAGGGAAGGTCAAAATACTAGTTCAGAACAGGACATCATGAACACCACACTCACATCTAAAACCTCAAAAGGGAATTTGAACTGGTCTCCAGTCAAAAAGACCTTTCTGGAAGAACTCAAGGACGACTGTAAAAACAAAATTGGAGAGGTAAAACAAAAAAAACATAGAAAAAAAATGGAAAAAATTCACTGATAAAAACAAATCTTTAAAAAATAAAATTGGCAAAACACTTAAGGAGGTTCAGAATATAAATGGAGAGAATGTCTCATTGAAAAGTAAAATTAACCAAATGGAAAAGGACGTACAGAAGCTAAATGAAGAAAACAATATGTTTAAAATTAGAATTGGTGGGGGGTGGAGCCTAGATGGCACTGTGAAAGGAACTACCTGAGCCCTCACAAAAATTCTGTCAAATGCATCAAAAAAGTGAATCTGAGAAGATTCGAGAGAGTTAGAAACCACTAGCAGACTGAGAGGGCTAGGAATGTCGAGCACATGGAATGGCACCAGACCAAACCAACTGGGAACAGCAGAGAAATCCAGCCAGCATGCCAGTCTGCGAGGGTTCTGGGTGAGTGAAAAGGCCTGAGAAGGAACAGGTCAAGGATGGAATTACTGGCTATGGCTGTGATCAAGCCCCAGGCCTCTCAGCCCAGGATGGGAGTCTGTCAGAGCCCAGAGCCTGGGGCTGTGGGAGCAGCTAGTCTACAGTCTAAAGGGTTGAAAGTCACCTTCTTTAACTTGTGGGAGCCATGATGTCCAGATAAAACACCTCTCATCCCTCCCTTGAATAAACCCAGAGAATACTCCCATGGGAGAAACAGAGGAGCCAGAAGTGGGGCTTCAGGAGTGAGAGAAGTTGGGGAGAGGGCCCTTCGTGTGGTAGCAGAAGGTGAGGAAAGGCAGGAAAAGAGGTGTTTCAGCATCCCTCAGCTCAGCAAAAAGAGAGTGAGCCCCAGGGGGTGGAGCTAAAAAACGTCAGTACCAGGACCTCAGACGCGGCTTTGCCCAGATAGGGGAAGTGGCAGACACCAACCCATAAAACAGCTGAGAGCACCTGTGCTGTAGAACAGTCCTAGGAAAGAGGAGACTCCCAGCAGCCAGACCACCCCTCTCTCACGCTTCACAAAACCAGAGGCCATAGGGCATAAAGCCAGTGAGCAGGCCCACAGATTCCAACACAAGAAACTTGGGACAGAACCCCTTAAGCCTCAGAAACAGAGGTCTACTTTAGAAGCCAGGAGGAAAAAAAACCACTCTGAAAAAAAAAAACACTCTAAAAAGCAAAAGACCATTGATTTGTATTGTGGAGACAGGGAATATCAAAATACCAATTTGGAAGAGGACAACATGGACACTATACCCACATCTGAAACCTCAAAAGGGAAAGTGAACTGGTCTCCAGACCCAAAAGCATTCCTGGAATAACTCAAGGAGGACTTTAAAAACCAAATTAGGGAGGTAAAAGAAAAAATGGAAAAAAATCACTGAGGAAAAAAAATCTTTAAGAAGTAAAATCAGTAAAATGGTTCAAGGAGAGTCAGAATATAAATGGAAAAAAATGTCTCATTGAAAAGTAAAATCGGCCAAATGGAAAAGAAGATAGAGAAGATAAAGGAAGAAAACAAAATATTAAAAATTGGAATTGTAGAAGCTAATGACTCTATGAGACATCAAGAATCAGTCACACAAAATCTAAAGAATGAAAAAATGGAAGAAAACATGAAATATCTGATTGGAAAAACAACTGACCTGGAAAATAGATCCAGGAGAGACAATCTAAGAATTATTCATCTACCTAAAAGCCATGATGAAAAAGAGAACCTGGACAATATCTTCCATGAAATCCTTAAGAAAAATTGCCCAGAGGTCCTAGAACCAGAGGTTAAAATTGTTATTGAAAGAATCCATCGATCACCCCCTGAAAAGGATCCCAAATTGAAAACTCCAAGAAATATTATAGCCAAATTCCAGAACTACTCTGTCAAGGAGAAAATCCTGCAAGCAGCTAGAATGAAATAATTCACATATCATGGAACTACAGTCAGGATCACACAGGATCTTTCAGCTTCTATATTAAATGACAGGAGAAATTGGAATATGATATTCTGAAAGGCAAAGGAGCTTGTACTACAGCGAAGGATCATCTACCCAGCAAAACTGAGCACAATTTTCCAGGCAAGAAGATGGACATTCAATGAAATAAGGGAATTCCAGACCTTCCTGATGAAAAGGAAAGAGCTCAATGGAAAATTTGATCTCCAAATACAAAACTCAGGAGAGACATAAAAGGTAAACAGGGAGAAAAATGCCCTAGTTTATCAATAAGGCTAATTAGTTATATCCTTATATAGGATTATTTTGTTTTATATATGTTATATATATATATATATATATATATATATATATATATATGTCAAGCTTGAGAATAGTATAGTTATTATGACAATTGAAAGGGATATTCATAGACTGTGGCTTTCAGTATAAAATAACCTATATAATGATAAAAATATAATTAAGAGATATAAAGGGATGGTTCTGGGAGAAGAGGTAAGCAGGTAGTAGAAAAGGGTAAATTAAATCACATGAAGAGGCACTAAAACATATTGTAGCAGAGAGTAAGAAGCGAAGGAGAAGAGCAGTATTTGCCCTTTACTCTCACCTGATTTGGTTCAAGAAGGGAATAACATACCCTGAGAAATACAGAAATCAAACTTGTCCTACAGGTAGTAGGAGGAGAAACAGGAAATAAAAGGGAAGAGGTGGTCAGAAGGGAAGGAAGAAGTAGCAAGGGTAAAAAGGTAAGATAAGGGAGGGGATTCAAGAGAGAGGGTAAAATGAGGAAAAGCAAAACTCTGTTGAGGAGTGGAAAATGAAAGGGAAAAATAAAAGCAGAAACAGGGGGGAAATAGAATGGAGAAAATGACACAGATAGTAATCATAACTGTCAATGTGAGTGGGATGAACTCTCCCATAAAATGGAAGCAGATAGCAGAATGGATTAAAAACCATAATCTTACAATATGCTGTTTACAAGAAACACATTTGAAAAAGGGGATATACACAGGGTAAAGGTAAAAGGCTGGAGTAGAATAATTGTGCTTCAGATAAAGTAAAAAATAGCAGGTGTAGCAATCCTAATTTCACACAAAGCAAAGGCAAAAATAGATCTAATTAAAAGAGATAAGGAAGGACATTATATCCTGCTAAAAGGCATCAAAAACAATGAAGCAATATCATTATTTATCATATATGCATCAAGTGGTATAGAATGCAAATTCTTAGAGGAGAGGTTGAAGGAATTACACAAAGAAATAGACAACAAAACTATAAAAATGGGTGACCTCGACCTCCCCCTCTCTGAACTTGATAAATTTAACCTCAGAATAAACAAGAAAGAGGTTAAGGAGGTAAATAGAATTTTAGAAAAGGCAGATATGATAGAGCTCTGGAGAAAACTGAAAGGGGATAAAAAGGAATATAAGTTTTTGTCAGTGGCACATGGCACATACTAAAAAATTGATGATGAATTAGGATAAATACCTCACAATCCAATGCAGAAAGGCAGAAGTCATCAAAGCATTGTTTCCAGATCATGATGCAATAAAAATTATTTGTAATAAAGAACCATGGAAAAATAAGCTAAAAATTAATTGGAAACTAAATAATCTAATTCTAAAGAATGAATGGATCAAACAACAAATCATTGAAAGAATTAATAACTTCATTCAAGAGAATGACAATAATGAGACATCATACCAAAACTTGTGGGATCCAGCAAAAGCAGTTCTTAGGGGAAGTTTTATATCTCTAAATGCTTACATGAATAATATAGAGAAAAAGGAGATCAATGAATTGGGCATGCAACTGAAAAAGCCCAAAAAAGAACGAATTGAAAATCCCCAATTAAATACCAAATTAGAAATACAGAAAATCAAAGGAGAGATTAATGAAATTGAAATAAAGAAAACTATTAAATTAATAAATAAAAAGAAGAGCTGGTTTTATGGAAAAAACATAAAATTGATAAACCTTTGGTCAATTGATTTAAAAAAGAAAGAAGAAAATGAAATTACTAGTATCAAAAATGGAAAGGGTGACTTCACCTCCAATGAAGAGGAAATTAAAACAATAATTAGGAATTATTTTGCCCAATTATATGCCCACAAATTTGACAACCTGAGGGATATGGATGAATATTTACAAAAATATAAATTGCCCAGGTTAACAGAATAGGAAGTAAAATACCTAAATAACTCCATCTCAGAAAAAAAGAACTTGAGCAAGCCATCAATGAACTCCCTAGGAAAAAATCTCCAGGGCCAGATGATTTTACATGTGAATTCTATCAAACATTTAAACAATAAATTGTTATAATTTATAGACTTTGTGGGAAAATAGGTGAAGATGGAGTCCTACCAAATTCTTTTTATGACACAAATATGGTACTAATACCGAAACTAGGAAGAATCAAAACAGAGAAAGAAAATTATAAACATAAACAAATTTCCCTAATGAATTTTGATGCAAAACTTAAATAAAATATAAGCAAAAAGCTTGCAGCAACTCATCACAAGAATAATGGGTTAGCAATTTGGGAATAAAGGCTGATACTATAAGCAATTTGGGAGAGCAAGGAATGGTTTACCTATCAGATTTATGGGAAAGAAAAGAATTCATGACACAACAAGAAATAGAGAGCATTGCAAAATTCAAAATCAATAATTTTTATTATGTTAAATTGAAAAGTTTTTGTATAAAAAAGCCAATGGAATAAATTTAAGAGGGAAGCAGAAAATTGGAAGAAAATATTTACAGCTAGTGTCTCTTATAAAGGCCTCATCCCTAACATATACAGGGGGCAGCTAGGTGGTGCATTGAGTACAGCATCAGCCCTGGAGTCAGGAGGACCTGAGTTCAAATGTGGCCTCAGACACTTGACACATGTACTAGCTGTGTGATCTTGGGCAAGTCACTTAAACCCAATTGCCCTGCCAAAAAAAATCTAAAAGAAACAAACAATAAAATATACAGGGAAGTGTGTTAAATTTATGGGAATACAAGTCATTCCTCCATTGAGAAATGGTCAAAGGATATGAACAGGCAGTTTTCAGAGGATGAAATTAAAGACATCTTTAGGCATATGAAAAAAAATGCTCTAAATCACTACTGATTAGAGAAGTGCAAATCAAAACAACTCTTAGATACCACATTTCTCCTGTCATATTGTCTAACATAACAAAACAGGAAAATGACAAATGCTGGAGAGGATGTGGGAAAATTGGAACACTGTTACATTGCTGGTGGAGTTGTGAACTGATCCAGCCATTCTGGAGAGCAATTTGGAGCTGTGCTCAAAGGGCTATAAAAATGTGTATACCCTTTGACCCAGCAATAGCATTTCTAAGGCTATATCCCAAAGAGATCACACAAGTGGGAAAAGGACCCATATGTATAAAAATATTTATAGCAGCTCTTTTTGTAGTAGCAAAGAATTGAAAATCAAGGGGATGTCCATCAATTGGGGAATGGCTGAACAAGTTGTGGTATATGAATGTAACGGAATACAACTGTGCTATAAGAAATAGGGAAGATACGGACTTCATAATAACCTGAAAAAATCTACAAGACATAATGCTGAGTGAGTGGAGCAGAACCAGGTGAACATTATACACAACCACAGATATATTGATTCTGTGATGTCTAACCTTCATAGACATGGCTCTTCTCAGCAATACAAGGTTCAAAGACAACTGCAAAGAACTCATGATGCAGAGAGCTTTCTACATCCAGAGAAAGAACTATGGTGTCTGAATGCAGATTGAGGCAAACTGTTTGCTCTCCTTTTTTTTCTTTTATTTTTTCTTTTTCCTCTTTTGTTTTTCTTTTTTGGTTTTGTTTCTTCTTTCTCCTGATTCATTCCATTGGTCATAATTCTTCTTTACAACTTGACTATTGTGTAAATAGGTTCAATGCAAATTTATATGTAAATTATATATGTAATTACATGCCATCATGGGGAGGGAAGGGAGAGGGAGGGAGAAAATCTAGAACTCAAAATCATGCACAACTGAGTGTTGTAAACTAAAAATAAAAATCTTAATTAAAAAAAGAAAAAAATAGAATTGGGAAAGTAGAAGCTAATGATTCTATGAGACATCAAGAATCAGTCACACAAAATCTAAAGAATGAAAAAATAGAAGAAAATGTGTAATATTGATTGGAGAAACAACTGACCTGGAAAACAGATCAAGGACAGATGTTCTAAGAAGTATTGGTCTACCTGAAAGCCATGATGAAAAAAAGATCCTGAATAGTATCTTCCAAGAAATCAATAAGAATAATTGCTTTGAGGTCAAAGAGCCAGAGCATAAAATAGTCATTGAAAAAATCTACTGATCATCCCTTGAAAGAGATCACAAATTGAAAACTTCAAAGAATATTGTAGCCAAATTCCAGAATCATCAGGTCAAGGAGAAAATACTGCAAGCAGCCAGAAAGAAACAATTCACATATCATGAAACTATAGCCAGAATCATGCAGGATCTTGTAACTTCTACAATAAAAGAAAGGAGGAATTGGAATATGATTTTCTGAAAGGCAAAGGAGCTTGTGCTGCAATGAAGAATCAACTACCCAGCAAAACTGAGAATAATTTTTCAGGTAAAGAAATGGACATTCCGTGAAAGAAGGGAATTCCAGATCTTTCTGATGAAAAGGCCAGAGCTCAATGGAAAATTTGATCTTCAAATACAAAACTCAAGAGAGACATAAAAAGATAAACAAGGGAAAAACTACATTATTCAATAATGTCAATCTGGAGAATGGTACAGTTATTATGACAATTGAAAGGGATATCCATAGACTGAGGGTGTCAGTATAAAGTAACTGAGGTGATAATAAAAAAACATAACTTAGGGGTGCAAAGGGATTGTTCTGGGACAAGAGATATAAAAGGCCAAATTATGCCACATGAAGAGGCACAAAATCATAGAGCAAAAGAAAGGAGGGAGTAAAGCAGTGTTTGACCTTTACTCTCATTGGATTTGATTCAAGGAGGGAATAGCATATTCTGATGAGTACATAAATTGAACTTGTCCCACAGGAAGTAGCAGGGGAAAGGGGAAAGAAAAAGGGGGGGTTATCAGAAGGGAGGGAAGAAGTAGTAAGGGGAAAAGGGTAAGATAAAGTAGGAGTGCTATTAAGGAGGGAAAATTGAGGAAGATGGTGGTCAAAAGGAAAACTCTTGAAGAGAAGAAGGGTGAAGGGAAAAATAAAATAATAAATGGAGGGGGGGAAATAAGATGGAGAAAAAGACACAGGTAATAATTGTAATTGTGAGGGTGAATGGGATGAACTCTCCAATAAAAGTGAGACAGATAGCAGAATGGATTAAAAACCATAATTCTACAATCCATTGTTTACAAAAAACACATTTGAAACAGGAGGATACACACAGGGTAAAGGTAAAAGGCTGGAGTATAATATATTATGTTTCAGCTAAAGTAACAAAAGCAGGGATAGCAATCCTAATCTCAGACAAAACAAAAGCAAAGATAGATATAATTAAAAGAGATGAGGAAGAACACTATATTCTGCTAAAAGTCACCATTGACAATGAAGCAATATCATTACTTAACATATATGCACCAAGTGATATAGCATACATATTCTTAAAGAAGAAGTTAAGGGAGGAACAGGAAGAAATAGACAACAAAACTATACTAGTGGGGGACCTCAACCTCATTCTCTCTGAGGTGGACCCTATACTAGGGCATAAAATCCTCACAATCCAGTGCAGAAAGCCAGAAATAGTCAATGCATCCTTTTCAGATCATGATGCAAAAAAATTACTTGTAATAAAGGACCATGGAAAGATAAAGTAAAAATTATTTGGAAACTAAATAATCGTATCCTAAAGAATGAGTGGGCCATAGAAAAAAATCACAGAAACAATTAATAATGTCACTGAAGGGAATGACAATAAAGAGACAACATACCAAAGCTTATGGGATGTAGCAAAAATGGTTCTTAGGGGATGTTTTATATCTCTAGATGCTTACATGAATAAAACAGAGAAAAACTAAGAGGTGGTTTTATGAAAAAAACCATAAAATTGATAAACCTTTGATCAATTTGATTTAAAAAAAGACAAAAATAAAATTACCAGTATCAAAAATTTAAATAGTAAATTCACCTCCAATGAAGAGGAAATTAGAACAATGACTAGGAATTATTTTGCCCAATTGTATGCCTATAAATTTGAAAACCTTCGGGAAATGGATGAATATTTATGAAAATATAAATTGCCCATCTTAAGAGAAGAAGCAGCAGGACGGAGCCAAGATGGCGGCTGGAAGGCAGGGAATGGCGTGAGCTCCCCACCAAGTTCCTCCAAAAACCTATAAAAAAA
>JAQQSZ010019899.1:0-10265 GCA_028646595.1 Phalanger gymnotis
AAAAAAAAAGTTTTTGCATGCAACTAGAAAATACGATACACAGGCAATGAGGCGTAGAAATTTATCTTGCCCTACAAGAAAGAAAGGGAAAAGGGGATGGGTGGGGAGTGGGGTGACAGAAAGAAGGCTGACTGGGGAGCAGGGCAACCAGAATATACGCCATCTTGGAGTGGGGGGGAGGGTAGAAATGGGGAGAAAATTTGTAATTCAAACTGTTGTGAAAATCAATGCTGAAAACTAAATATATTAAATAAATTAAATTAAAAAAAAATCAGAGGGTCAGCTAGGTGGTGCTGTGAGTGGAGCAATGGCCCTGGAGTCAGGAGGACCTGAGTTCAAATCCGGCCTCAGGCATTTGACACACTTACTAGCAGTGTGACCTTGGGCATGTCACTTAACCCCAATTGCCCTGTCTTCCCCCTTCAAGCCCCCCCAAATTAGAATTAAAGGAAGAAAGTCTCCAAAACGCCTACACCCTCAGAGACCTAGGGCTTCTCCTTCTAGGCATATGTAAATTAAGAAGATTAATGACAAAGAAATTCTTTATATAGACTAGGATGTTTACAGCACTTTTATAGAAAAAGACATGGAAAGAAAAGCGATAACCATAATAGTTAATCAAGTTGTATAAAATGAATGTAATAGAATGTTGCTGTGCTATATGAAATGACAAATAGCATGAATATGGAGAAGCATATGAAGTTTACATGAATTGATGAGAGTAAACAGATTCAAGAAATTAATATACATTGACTGCCACAATGTAAATGGAAAGAATAACAGCTACAAAAGAAATTAAAGTAAATGTCATGAAATCACAAAGAACAAAGTTGATTCCAAATAAAAGCTATGAGAAAACACTTTCCACATTCCTTTACAGAGATGCGGGTGGGGCGGGGAGTGGAACACTGGATATAATGGTCAGATTTTCCTTGTGATGTATTAGGTGATTATATGATTATGATTTTCTATTCTTTTTAAAAATATGAATTATATAGTATAAGGGATAACTCTCTGGAAGGAAAAAGTAGGTGATATTTACGAGGAAATTTGGGAAATATAAAAATAAAAGATATACATACAATTACTTTTTTTAAAAAAAGATCATCTTGTGCATTTCCCTAATATAAAAAGCTAGTAATGAATTTTAATGAACAAATTAATACTGAAAATGTTATGTAAAATTTTGCCAAAAAACAAAGCATGGCACCACAGCAAGATTAGCATCATATTTTCTATAATCCAAATGGCAAAATAAGTCACTCAATAGCAGTTTTTTTTCCAATCTTCAGTAACATTAGGCTTATATAGCAATGAAAATTTTAAAAGCAGCATTAAGTTCTTCACATTAGATTCTACTTAGAGAAACAAATAAGGATTCAAAGCACAATGTGAAAATCTGAGGAAATTCATTTTCACTAACAGGGATTTACAAGCTGAAAAAAAATGAAAGTGTCTTGAGAAATCTAGGTATAGTTAATTCAATTTCTAAAGAATGCAAGTTATTTTTTTTTAACATTTTATACATGAGGCTGAGGTTCAATTACTTTACTACAGTCATATAGTTGGGTATCTAAGGTGGAATTGAAACCCAGATCTTTCTGATCCTAGATCCCATGGCTCTACACTAGTGAGCTACGGGACATTTATGAAGAGGAATCGGTTACCAAGACTTAAAAGTTCCAAATATTCAAGTTGGCAGATGAGTGAAAAGTTTTATGACTTTTCTCAAAACACTGCACCCATAAAATTGCAGCCCTTGGCAGTTCCCTGAAAACAGGCTTGCTGCTTTCTGGCAAGAATTCTCCAGAATAAAATTCCACCAGTTCACTAATAGATGTGACAATTTCCCTGACTCTTCCTTCTTTCTCTTATACTCTTTTAACCACCCAAAGTGGGTATTATTCTTAAGCTATAAGAACATTTTCTCTGATTCCATCCAAATAAGTTAATCTCCCCAGTGGCTAAATTGATTATTGTTTATCACGCCAGGAAAATGGTAGATAAATGTCAAATGGAGAACCAATTAGAGTCTTACATTTTCTGAGAACAAGTTAGCACATACAGGTAAAATGAAAAGCTAATGATTATCTCATTCGTTGTCAGCCATATTATTTTTTCCTGTAATGACTGGTGAATGTGTGTATATATATATATATTATATACACACACATATATAATGTATATATTTTATATATATATATGTGTGTGTGTATATGTATATACATATATATATATATAATTACATTCGAATGTGCCCCAGGCCTGTGTACCTTCAGCCACTGTTTTCTGCTGTTAGTCTGACTTTATTATTATTCAACGTGTTGACTTAGATCCTTTAATCACAAGACTGGCTATGAAGTACAAATTATATAATCACAACCGAGGGCTTTATAGGTCAGCAATCTGAAGCACTACTACAGTATAGTCGATTAATTTTAACAACATACTTCAGGGCATTCAGGGAAACTAAAGAACAAAACCATTGCTATGTAGAAGGTCATAAAGCTTGCCAAAGAAATAACTTCTCAAATATGTATACCACTCTAGGAGATGTTGGTAGACATTTATTTCTTAAGAATTTTTTTAAAATAAATTTTACTTTAATAATAATTTTTTCTCTTCCTATCAGCTTCTCTATCAACTTTGAGAAAAAAGGAAGGAAAAAAAAAACATTATGCAACAAATACGCATAGTCAGTCAAAACAAACAGCACTGGCTATATCCAAAAGTATATGGCTCATTCTACATCTTGAGCCCATCGCCTTTTTGTCACGAGATGTTTCATCAATTCTCTGGAATTGTGGATGGCTAGAGTTATTAAATTTTTCAAAGTTGTTTGTCTTAATGAAGTTGTTTATTGTTATTACATGAATCATTTTCCTGGTTCTGGTCCCTTCATTCTGCATCAATTCATATAAATCTTCCCAGGTTTCTCTGAAACAGTCTCTTTTATCATTTTTTATAGGACACTAAATCCCATTGAATTCGTGTAATATAATTTATCCAGCTAGTCCTCATTTCTTTAAATTACCTAGTTATTCCAGTCAATTATGATGGCCAAGATTGCCTCCTCCTTTAGACATACTATGTTCATGAGGGAAAGAGAAATTTTCAGGGAAAAAAAGTGAAGGAGAGACATTAAAAATTTGGAGGTGAATTTAAAATTTTGATCATTATTTATTCCTTTCTTGGGAGTAGAGAACTACTGATGAACCCAAAAGACTGTTGAACTATGTAGTGTCATGTGACTTTAGTCACTGCTACAAATAACAATGTAAATCCTGGCAACAGGAACTCTCCCACCATAGAATAGAAAAACTGAAGAAGCTACACATAGTCAGATATAAGCACACATGTGCTCACAGACCATCTGAGTGTAACAAACTGAGACGACACATAGTCAGATATAAGCACACATGTGCTCACAGACCATCTGAGTGTAACAAACTGAGACGACTCTCACTTTGGTTAGTTCTATGCTGTGCCAGTACCAAACTCATATAATCTTCATCACATATCTTGATTCTCACCAGCCTTTCTCTAAGCCCTTGTTAAGATTCTAGGAGAATGCAAGCTTGTTGTGGACCAGCCTTGTTTTGTTCGTATCATTGCACCCTGTGTCTAGCGCAGTGCTTCAAATATCTTGGAAATTTAATAAAGCTTTGTTGAATTAATGTGAACCTAATAGGTTCCTTAAGTTTCCTGGTGCATCTAGGTGGTACAGTGGATGGAGCAAGGGTCCTGGAATCAGGAAGACTTATCTTCCTAAACTCAAGCATGGCCTCAGACACTTACTACCTGTATAATCTTGGGCAACTGTTTGCCTCAGTTTCTTCCTCTCTAAAATGAGCTGGAGAAGGACACGGCAAACCACTCCAGTGTCTTTGTCAAGAAAACCCCAAATTGGGCCATAAAGGATCAGACATGACTGAAAGCGACTGGACAACAATAGAATCCTAGTCTTGTCCTTGCTGTCACCAGCCAATACTCTTTGATCTCATTTGGCTACATATTTCTGACCCCTACCTGGGTGGCATCATGCTGGGCAATATGAGGAAGTTGAGGGAAGAAGTATTAAATGAGGATACTAATCGAGTCCCCAAAGGAGACTGATAAGTCATCCCTGAGTGATGGAGGATTTGAATAGTTCATCTGTGACTACAGGGGGGTACCCTTGTTCATGAACCTCCCTTTAGGATTCCCATAACCACTTGTTTATGTAACTATACCACTGCCCCCTGAAGTTTAAGAAACCTTTGCTGAGACTGATGTAGCCAAAGAAGCAGCATACCATGTGAAAGCTGATTTTTTTCTTACACATCATGGACTTGTTAGTGACTTGGTTATCTCCATCTATATTTCAATTAAACTTTGAAGAGGGATGCTGGTTGGAGTTCCTATACCAAGCCTTAAGAGGGGAAAGTAAAGTCTTAATTCAATAAATTCAAAGTAATATATTGTAGAAAGCAGTCTGTGATTCATGGAGCGCTAACCAAGTCTTCCGGAGAAAAAACCGATGATGTTGGGGCAGGGTGGTACATGCCTCTTGTCCCTGATGCTGGGGAGCCTCAGGCTGGTAGGTCACTTAAATTCAGCAATTCTGAGTTGTCGTAGGGCTAAAATTGATCAGGTATACACACTAAATAAGCATCAATATGGTGAGGTGCAGATGGGATGTTTAAAAAGTGAACCAGGCCAGGTTGGAAAGAAGAGAGCAGGTCAAATCTTCTATGCAGATCAGTATTGGGACCAGGAATGACAAGAGTCATTGTACATTTAGTCTGAGGGAGATAGGGAGATCTAGTCTTTAAAAATATTTAAAAGAAGAAATATAGATGATATAAACAGAATGTGTATCTGAATTATAATGGATACCTAGGTTTTCAAAGTGGGATGTAGAAAACAGTTGTCAGGTAGTCAGTAAATATTTATTAAGCTCTAACTGTCTACTGGGCACTGAATGAAATGCTAGAGATATAAAGATAGGCAAAAACAAGTTTCCTTCCAACAAGGAATGAACATCTTGATAACATGCAAATAATCATGTGGATGCATTGTATATGTATGAATAGACATATGTATTTGTAGAAACATACATGGATGTACAAGAATACATGCACAGGCACATAAATATGTAGATATCTATATAAATGCATAAGTATATATTTATACACATGTGTGTATATAGATATGTGTTTATGTATACATGTATGTGTCTGTCTATCTATCATCCATCTACCTACCTACCTACCTACCTACCTACCTACCTACCTATCTTATCTCTCCCCCCCAGTGGGGGAAAGAAGTGGGAAAAGCTTCCTCTAGAAGGTGGCATTTAAACTGAATTGTAAATGAAGCTAGGGAAGCCAAGAAGTGGAAATAAAGAGGCATGACATTCCATATATGGGAGCAGCCAGTGCAAATTCGTAGTCAGGAGATGGAGTGTCACATGTGACATTCCATTTCCTATGAGAGAGTCCAGTAGACTAGTGTAGCTAGATCATGGAGTGTTTAGAAGGGAGTAAAATATAAAAAGACTGGAAAGGTAGGAATGGGTTAGGTCGAGAAGGGCTTGAAATGCTAAAAGAAAAGGGTTTTGTATTTGGTCCTAGAAGTAAAAGAGATTCACTCACTTGAGTTTGTTGAGTAAAGAGTTAACTTGCATTTGAGGAAATTCACTTTGCAAGCTCAGTGGAGGATGGATTGGAGTGGGGAAAGATTTGAAGCAGAGATCATATTCCAAATCCACTCCTTTGACTAAAACCCTAGCCCCTCTTTGTCCATTTTCCCAGGGTGTTTTTAAGCTTTGTATGAAAGAGCTAGGTGGGGTAGTGGATAGAGTGCTGGGTCTGAAGTAAGGAAGATTCATCTTCCTGAGTTCAAATCTGGTCTCAGACACTTACAAACTGTGTGACCCTAGGCAAGTTATTTAATCCTGTTTGTCTCAGTTTCCTCATCTGTAAAATCATCTGGAAAAGGAAATGGCATACCACTCCAGTATCTTTGCCAAGAAAACCCCAAATAGAGTCTCAAACAGTCAGACAGGACTGAACAACAACTATGAAACTTTGGATTTATATTTTTGCTTCTAATGTTTCCTGATGGTCTGAGCATGGGCAGTCATTTGACCTCTTTGATCTCAGTTTCCTCATCTATAGAATTAGAGCAATATGGTAATGCATGTAGTGCTAACTTATATGGTTTTTATGAGAATTCAGGGAAGTGATGTGTGTGAAACACTTTATAAACTATGAAGTACTATGTCAATGTTAACTATTACTCCTGTTTTTCTCTCCTTTCCTTGGACAGCCAATTCCATAAATTTTCTGGGTTGGAACAGTTTGAATTTATTTTAAATTCTAAATTCCCAACATTGGTGTATGCCAGGAAGCATTGTTTTTATTGCTGTTATTAATTTGTTTCTGTTGCTGTCTTTCATTTGCATTACATTATGGTGAATGTGATATATTCTGTACAAACAAGATGGAAAGCTGAAAGATTGGAATCTATTTCATCAATAGTTTAATAGGCACAAACCAGCAACAAACTGGTCTCTGGATAACATTGATTTAGGGAGTAACATAGCTAGCCCGCTGTAAACTATTCCTGTAGATTTTGAATCCTTTGTAATAATTGTAAACAGTAGAACTTTTTGTGTATAATAGAACCCATTGCTGCTACAATTGCTTCTTGCTGTTTGCTTGGAACTTTGTCTTGGTCCTGGTTTCATATTGTGGATCAACTGCCTGAGAGGTAGATTAATATTATGAAACCAAATTAGTGCTAGAAATGATTACTGCTGTTTTGGGCATGCTATTGAATTAACCACTCACCAATGGAGGAGGGAGTGGAGAACTGATAAAAGGCAGCTTACTGGAGTTCTTATGTAAGACATACCAAAGTCTTTATAATGGTTCCCTGTGTCGCATCTTAATATTCAATATGTCCCAGGAGAATACAGGGCAACACTGTGAAAGGTCACAGAAGCAGACTCACAAATATGGAAGCAGGACTTTTCTGAATATCCAGTTGTTTTCCTTCATTGGATGGGACAATCCTAACTGGTTTGACTGTGGGATTATTATACCCCTTAAAAAGTAGGAAATTATTTTGTATGAATTGACTTGCAACTTTTTCAGGAGCTAGGCTCCAGAAAATTAAGCAAGGTGGGTCTTAGACCCAGGCCTGGTTGAGCAAAACCATTAAAACAGTATCCTCTTTCCCTTTCCCAGACAAAGTTCTGGCCCTCAAAATAAATTCCCAACAACTCTATGATGATTTTTATTTGGCCTTGTATTTCATTGATATATGGAACTCCCAGGTGAGGAAGGTCCTTCTACCAATGTTGGTTTGTGTTGGCATCTTGTCTGCAACTTATCCTCTTAAAAAGTCTTAAGGCACTGAAATGTCAGGTTAACTTGGCCAGAGTCAAAAATCTGGTATGTGGGACTTAAACCCAAGTCTTTGTAGCTATGAGGCCTGATTTCTACTCACCACAGTATGTTGTTCCTCTTTTATTTATACAACTATTTAACTTGTGCTTGTGGAGATAAGAGAAATGTTTATAAAAACCAGCCTGGACCAGAGAGACAGCAGAATAAACAGGCCATCTCTCAGCAATTCATACTATAGACATTTACAATGGTCAAAATAAAAAAATGGAAAAAAGAGACGAATACACCTTAAACAGTTACCTCTTTTCTTCTCTCCCCTCCCCCCTTTCCTTTCTCTTCTTATCCCTGTCTATTCTTGTTTAGGTAATTTATTTCTCTTCTAATCCCATGGCAGGGAGCTATTCCTAGGGAGACACTCCAGTCAAAGACATATGTGCTTACATCTGTAGTGGTTCCATTTGCTTTGTCATATTCCTAACAGTCAAAGATCCATTCCATAATCACAGGTATGACCAAATAAAAAGTCAAAAGATCTTATAGTGAAGATCCATAAATAGGCAATAGGTTGCAACTTATGCCCTCAACAATTAAATCACAGGAAAAACCAAATTGGAGAAAGAGAAGTGGGAATCAGGGAGTATTTAAAAAAACAAAACAAAATACAAAACAGATTAGGAATTGTTGCCTCCATTCATGGTCATGGTGTTGTACACATCAGAGTTCAACTATCTATGTCCAGGAGACACATTCCCCATGGAACCATAAAATGAGAGGTTCTACCAGTTGAGATCTGGTTCTACCAGATCTCTTCTAGCTCTAAATTTATTATTGGAACTAAAACACTCAAGGTTCCAAAGGTATCCACGTGGGATGGTGGATAGGACACCGGACTTGGAATCAAGAAGATCTGAATTCAGACACACAAGGGTATGAATGGTTCAAGGATAAAGGAGGAATAATGTTGCCAGAGGGGTCCACAGGGTTAAATGTACTAGGTAAGGAAGTGAAATCACAAGACAAATGAGCAACTGGGAAAGAAGGTAGGGATTGAGAAGCCAGAGATCTCAATAAAGGTTAAAAATAAGTTAAGAAATCAAGGAGTGGGAAATTTAGAACTAGAAGATGTCATGGTCAGAGAAAATCTGAGAACTCAAGATCTTTAAATGGTCCAGTTTTAATTGACAATGAAGTATAAGTTGTGTTTTCTTGGTGTTAGAATGGAAATGGAGAGCATGGAAATCGAGAAGGCCACAGAATTTTGAAGCCAAGGTGTTGGAAAGATTGTTCAAATGAGTATTGAGATAAATAAGAATGATATCATGGGTTGAAGAGGAAAACTATGCACTAGGTTTTGACATTTTTGAGGAAGATGGAAGAATGTCCTTGAGGTAACGGTAAAGATCTAGAGAAGATGGCATTTGGATAATTTAAACTTCAGAGGAAGAGGGATTATTGAAGGAAGGCAGGATGTTAAAGGTCTGGAAGAGATCGTATAGGGCAAGGGAGACCTCAACCCTACCTACTAACTCTATATATGCAGGAGCATGAGAGTATGATTAACTAGCATTGGAGATAAAGGAAAGGAACCCAATGTCCTCAGGGGATAGCCAAAAGTTTTTTTTTTTTAATGTGAAGGAGGTAACTAGTGTACTAGTAAAGGCTAGGGATGAAAGGGAGTTCATTCCCAATAGAGCCTAGATTCCAAATGGCACAGTAGAAGTGATGGAAGATAGGCAGGGTAGGACCAAGTTGTTTAGGAATGAAGATATGTGTGAAGAAACAAGACTAAGAGGTCCTCAACTTGACTAGTCTTTTTGAAGATCCTTGGAATTACGGATTTACTTGCAAGTAAATAACTCCATATTCAATTTTGTTACAGCATTGCCTCTGATAACCATCACTAATAACAGTACCACTACCACTGTTATTACAGTCAAGCACAAAGGAGTAGCAAAAGTTTCTTTGCAAAACATATTTAGTTTGAATGAACTGTTCTCTATTTGCCAAAGCAGTCTCACTGTTGTGATGTGATTTTTTTTGGAAGGAGCCAGTCATTTATTATCTAGTACCAAAAATCCTTATCTGCCTATTCTTGAAAGTATTAATGTTGTTATTTTAAGTTGAGGTTGTGGGGAATGGGAAGTAGAAGGGGTATAAAATATGATATCTGAAGAAACTGAGGAGCCATTAGCCACTCACTGGATATAGGTTAGAATATGATTTTTTTTGAAGGGGGGAAGGCAGGGCAATTGGGGTTAAGTGAATTGCCCAAGGTCACACAACTAGTAAGTGTGTCAAGTGTCTGAGGCTTGATTTGAACTCAGGTCCTCCTGACTCCAGGGCTGGTGCTCTACTGGTGCACCACCTAGATGCCCCCGAATATGATTAATTTCTTTTTTTAACTATAATTTTAATGATATGACATATGGTGCAAGTTGTAGCCTACCATAAGCTGGTTAGTTTTTTATCTCTTTTTTAAATTTTTATTTAATTTTTTAAATAAATTTAGTTTTCAGCATTGATTTTCACAACAATTTGAATTACGAATTTTCTCCCCATTTCTACCCTCCTGCCCACTCCAAGATGGCGTATATTCTGGTTGCCCTGTTCCCCAGTCAGCCTTCCCATCTGTCACCCCACTCCCCTCCCATCCCCCTTTCCCTTCTTCTCTTGTAGGGCAAGATAAATTTCTACGCCCCATTGCCTGCGTATCTTATTTCCTAGTTGCATGCAAAAACATTTTTTGGTTGTTTTTGAACATCTGCTTTTAAAACTTTGAGTTCTAAATTCCCTCCCCTCTTCCCTCCCCACCCACCCTCCCTAAGAAGGCAAGCAATTTAACATAGGCCACATGCATATCATTATGTA
>JAQQSZ010019900.1:0-10264 GCA_028646595.1 Phalanger gymnotis
AACCGCAAACTCTGTCCTGTCCCGCAGCTTTTCCCACTAACCTTCTGTGTAGTCTTTGCTGTTTGTGGGTTGTGAGGTCTGGTACATGCCACAGCTCAGTAATTCAGCATGCTAGGGCACTCTCGGCTCCACTCCTGGTCTCGTCGGTCCCTGGTCTGCTGCGCCGCGCCGCGCGCGCTGGGCCCTGCTTGGCTCAGCTCCGCTCCCCTCAGCTAGGGGCTGGGAGTTCCGTTTGGGACAGACCTTACCCCGAGACCATCCAGGCTGTCCTGGGCTGGAGCCCTGCTTCCCTCTGCCACTTTGTAGGTTCTGCAGTTCTAGAATTGGTTCAGAGCCATTTTTTTATAGGTTTTTGGAGGGACTTGGTGGGGAGCTCACACCAGTTACTGCTTTCCAGTCGCCATCTTGGCTCCGCCCCCAAAAAATGTAAGTTCTTTAAGGGGAGGGACTGCTTCTCATTTTATCATTATATTACTCCTTCTTAACACAGGCTTGCACATAGTAGGGCCAGCTAGGTGGCACAATGGATAGAGCATAGGACTTGGGGTCAGGAAGACCTGACTTTGAATTCTGCCTCAAATACCAGCCGTGTGACCCTGAGCAAGGCACTTAATCTTGATTGCCTCCAAATATGTATACACACACACACACACACACACACACACACACACACGCATATATTCACAGAGATATAAGTGTATGTATATATGTGTGTACGTGTATCTGTGTATATATATGTGTGTATGTATGTATATGTCAATACAGGTACTTCCTCCATGGATGCAGATTAAAGTTTATCCACAATTTTGTCGGTAGATTTTAAAACATAGTCAATCCTGGGTAATCACTCTGTGGCCAACACAATAATGAGCATCTCTAAAACTAGCTAGACTACTTCTCATAAAACAGACATGCAATCTGATGCCAGTGCCACATCTGAAGCCTTTCTACCTTGGGAATACCTGATCTTGAATTTCATTGGCATAGCCTTCAAGGACCCAGGGTCAGTATTACATTTCAGTGAGGTATCAGACTAGAAATGTGGTGGAGGTCATAATTCAATAGGAAGATAAAAGTACCCTAGTCCAAAGGTTTTCCTATGAATAGATCTCAAATTTTGGGCCAAACATTCCCAGAATTTCATTTTCTAGGACCTTAAAATCCTAGTGATGGAAATACCTTTAGGAGTCTCTTTCAAGCCTCCAGTGCCACTTCCTACATTGATTGGGTAGTTACTGATCATTCTCCCCACCCCCAACAGCTTCTGGTACCCTCACCTTAATCACCTTATATCATATATATGTATGTATATACACATATATACATACATGTATATGTGTGCATATATATATACACTCACCCAATCACCTTATATCTATATATTTATATGCATATACATACCTATATATTTATATATATAATTTATATCTGTGTGTATACCTATATATGTACATGTTGATTCACCAATAAAATGTCTAAATTTCTGTTCCTTCCTGAGGACATTAATCAAAGATATGCAAAGTGAAACTATTTAATTTCATGGCAAGAACTAATGGATTTTTGTCTTTAGATCCCCAGAATTTTGCACATATTGACTGCTACATGGTAAGCACTTAAAAATTCTTTGTGATTAAAATTCTGACTAAAAATTTTATATTGTAAAGAAAGAGGCCATTCCCTATGCCATATAGCACAACTCATTCAGGCCTTCTAGAGCTGTAGTTTCAAAGAGCTGAAACCTTTTGGGGTTTCCATTTGTCACATCCCAGCAAAAATCTTTCCAGTAAAATTAATGTAAAAGTACTCTTAGGTATCATAGCCATTACGTAAGAATATTTTGAGGAGATGAGTATAAAAATGAGAGGCAGTGTAATACAGTAGATAAGGAACTGACATTGGAGTCAAGAAAACCCGAGTCTCTGCCACGTACCATCTGTGGCATGTGGACAAATCCCTTAACTTTTCAGTGCCCCAGATGACTTTTAAGATTACCAGTTGCAGAAAAGATGTCAGCCTGCATTTGTAGAGGAACTCTTTTCTCTTGGAGTCCCCATACCAATGAAATCACAGGTCTATCCCTAAGTGTAAACGAACGAGAAACATAGCACTTATAAATTACAATAGGGAAAACAAAACTTCAGAAGTGAACGGAAAATTCAAAAGAGTTTTCTTTTCAGCTGTTTCTAGTTTTCTTATTGATGAAACTACAGTCAGATTCTAGAATGAGTATGATAAGAATATTAAGTTTGAAAATGGGAGGTCCTGTCTGAAAGTAGTTGAGAGTTGAAGGGTGGTACTGGTATCCTGACCATGTTCAAAGGCTTCGCAACCCAGCGGGGAAAGTTGAAAAGTGCAAGAATATGAGTGTCCAATAATAATGTTATAATAATAATAATAAAGTATATAATAACAACTTATATATAAATATAATGTCATGTAATTATATATAATATATAATAATATAATTATAAAATTAGATGTTTTCATATATAATATTTGAGCTACACAACAATCCTGTGAGACATACAGGAAAAGTATTGATATTACCCTTAGAAGAAGAAAATAAGGCTCAGGAAGGATAAGCAGTTTGCCCATGGTCACAAGGTTAGTAAATGGTAGGGCTGGGGTCTGAACTCATACCAGTGAACTTTATTAGATAATGTATGTTTCACTTCTGTACTTTTCAATACCATGGAGAGGTCAAATCTAGATTATGTTCAAAATGAGTACAAACGTGTTTAATGGTTCTAATGTTATTCTTAAAAGTAGTTTCTTATTCTAAAAATGTTTTAAACATGCACTGCTTTATACACATAGGATTTACTCATTCATCAAGCATTTGGATCAGTCACAGATTTAAAACTGGAAATGATATTAGAGAACATCAGGTTCAACTTCCACATTTTACAGAACAGGATATGAGTCCCAGATGGTATAAATGACTTGCCCAGGGTCACATAGCTGGTGTTTGAGGCTGAATTCAAAGTCAGCTCTTCCTGACTCCAAGTCCAGTGCTCTAGCCACTGTTCCACCTAGCTGTTCAAGTCCTGTGTTAAGAAGGAACAATGCAATGACAAAAAGAGAAGCAATCTCTGATCTCAAAAAACTTACATTTTATTGGAATGGTTTGAAATCTACTAAATTGTATGACCATTGAAAAGATAAAGCCAAATTCTTAAGTAGGAAAAAATATCTTTCATAGTCCTCTTTTGTCATATGCAATAAAGGACATGACATCATTGTTTTTCCTGAGTCACTCTCCATATATTCAAGTGCCCAAATTTCAAAGTTCTCCTATATTTCCAAAGTTGTCTTCAGATTTCCCAATTAGCAATTGAAAGGGTGATAATTAATTATTGCATTATTTGCATATGGCATATGCAATAATTATTTCACATACAATGCAAATTAATGCATCATACACTTGCAGGTTTGTGAGGTTACAGACAACAAAGAGATAAGTAGATTTTTACCCTTACATAGCATGGTGAAGGCTGCCCATGCCCCTCCAGACCTCCTGGAGGTGATGCTGCTTAGACTACTCCTCTGTAATTAGATTATAACGAATAACTACAATGGTTTATATGGGCAGCAAGGTGACTCAGTGGATAGAGCACTAGGCCTGGAGTCAGGAAGACCTAAGTTCAAATCTGGCTTCAGATACTAGCTGTGTGGCCTTGGGCAATTCATTTAACCCTGTTTGCCTCAGTTTCCCCATCTTACAAAGAGCTGGAGAGGAAAATGGCAAACCACTCCAGTATCTTTACCAAGAAAACCTCAAATGGTGTCACAAAGAGTCTGAAAAGACTGAACAATAATACAATGGTTATAGAGAAAATGCAAAGTATTTTATATGCATTTTTTGTGAAAATGAAGGCAGTAAATTTGAATAGATTGGGAGAATACATTTAAAATAAAACTTTGTACATGATGAAGTGGAAAGAATTCTGGATGGGCATGAAATCAGAAGATCTGTCCTTAAATCCAATCTCTACCATTTACTACCTGCCCTTTGATAGATCTCTTGACCCCTCGGGGCCTTGGTTTCCTCATTTGTAAAACAAGGAGGTTGAATTGGATGATTTCTGAATCTTCAGCTTGTTTTCTACTTTAGTTGAGTAATGCATACTTTTTTTAAACAATCAGTTGGCTTGGAAAGAGAGACTTGATTAACAGAGGAAATGACCACAAAGAATTTTATTTTTAAAAAGTGTTGACAAAAATATTTTTCCCCAAGGATGGCCAACAGCTTTTGAAACACTTTCTAAGCATAATGACAATGCTAACATTTCAAAACAAAAATATTTAATGGGCTTATGCCCATTATGTAGAAGCAGTTAAAAATATCTGTTGTAGGAATCTGTGAGAAAGTATCATCTTGAACAAGAGGGGAAGAGGAGGGAGCTGGGAGAGGCTGTACTTCTACATGCAAATTTCTACATGCAAAATTGGTCTTTAATATTTTTAAATGTTTAAGGCAAAGCAATAAGGGTGTTTTTAGGACTAGTGATATTACCATTAAAATATCAGTGCGCATTGTGAATTCTTGAATGAGTCTATTATAAAGCTAAAGAGTAAACACTTTCGAAAGGAGATAAAAAACTTAGGAGAGTGGGAAAGGGGAACAGGAGGCCCATGAGATGAAGTGGGGAGCAAAGCCTTTGAAGCTCTCTTAGAGAATGGAATTGTTAAAACAGTGGCTCACTTTATCCTGAGCTTCTGCAAAGCTGGCTTGCTAGTAAAAGTCAGGCCAGAAAGGAAGATATCAAGGATTGTATTGGTGCTCTCTCCCCAGTGACATAAGAACAGGAAGCAGAGGTTAGCCAAAAGGCAAATAAGGTATAGCCCAATAGAAGAATCAGGAATATGTAGGAGACATCTGTGACTTCATCAGTATATGGGGAAGAGACAATTGTTTTGCAGTAGATAAAGGATTAGCCCCAGAGTGTGGAGAACCTGGCTTTAGTCTGGTCTGTGACAGATACATAGTGGATGTATGTTCCAGGACAAGTAACTTTGTGCCACACAGAGTTCCCTAAGACTAACTTGCTGAGCTGGTACTGATCTGCACTGGTCTTGAGAGTTTCCTCACTGGGAATGCAATGATGAAATCACAAGTCTAACAATAATAATAATAATAATAATAAAATAATAACAAAACCATGGAACTCCCATTATAGGAATTTCCTCCACCAATATATAAATCATCAACACTTCAGCATTTAATTCACAATATCACCTTACTACATTCTCCAGTGTGGGTGTTCACTGAAAATCTTTGGAGTGCAGGACACCATTAGAAAGGTTAATCTTGGATGAAGCAGTGAGGAATACTTTGCAAAGCTGAGAAACTGCTGATGTTCTTTCATAATGAGTATGAGGTAGGGGTGGGAGTGGGGAGTCTGTCCCTTACTATAGTACTATAGTTTCTATTTTGTGTGGCCAGGATTTTAAATCAGATCCTCTGACTGCTGATCCAGTACTCTTGATTGAGTAAGAATTTTAATAGCAGAGAATTTCAGTAGAGCAAATGTTAATAAAAACCACGGAAGTAGAAAATGCAGGATAGGTTTTTGTCAAAGCATTTAACAAGTCAAATATAATTCAATAACATTTGATTTGATCATACAGGCAACAAAATCATTAAAAGTTTTTATTTGGAAAGTGACGTATTCAGAGCTGTGCTTTAGAAACATCAATTTAGGAATCAATGTGGGAAATAAATTAGATGGAAAGAAACTGAAGGCAGGGAGAAAAATTAGGGAACTTAGGTAATAATGTAGATAATTGGGGCCCAAGTTATAGTATTAGCAATGAAAATGAAAAGAAGATGGATGCAAAACATATTATAGTAGTAGAAGGAAAAGGATTTGGGGAGCCGATTTATTTATTGGAGGTAATGATGAGAGTTGAGGACACATTTCCCATTTTAAATGCCTCCTTCCCTGGGGCTAGGAGTATTTCTAGAGAATTTTTACAGTAGCTATGTGGCAACGGAGTATTTCACCATAAACCAATAAACCTGAATTTGGGTCTTGGCTTAACCACTAACCAGTCGTGTGATGGAGGCCAAGGCACTTAAACTATTTATGCCTCAGTTTTCTCATTTGCAAAACAGGAAGGTTAGATTTCATGATCCCTAAAGTCCTTTCCATGTTTGTGCATCCAGGATTTGTCTCTGGATGTTATAAATGTGATTTTGGAATTTGCATGGCTGAAGGACTTCAGACACCACTATCTAAAAAGAAGAGGGGGAACTTACAGTAACAATATTCTGCCTTGATAACATCCTTTGCTTTCAAGTTCCTGATGAGTACTTCTCAGATTGGCAAGGTTCTTTGCCCCTGTCATTCCCTACTTTGTATTGTATATATTTATAAAGACATTGTATCATCCTTAATTGAATATAAATTCCTTAAGGCACATTCAGTGTCCATGTCATTTCACATTGTTGTTTTCCTAGAACTTCACACAATGTCCTGAACACAAGAGACATTTAACATAAAATGCTGCTAGGATTCAATTGGAAAACCAATGTCTAATGGCACTCAAGCTCACTTGAGAAATTTACCAAAGTGTTAAGTTATGCCATGAGAGCTAAGTCACTAAGGACTTTCACACAAGAGCCAATATGTTGTATTGGATTCTGACATCTGAGTTTGAGTTCCTGCTCTGATAGTTATTAACTGAGGCCTTGAGGAAGACACTTAACTTTGCTTGCTCTCAGTTTGCTAATCTTTTAAGGGATTTCTATCTTAGAAATCTTCTAAGGTGCCATCCAGCCCTAAACCAGTGGCCATATTAGCCATCTCAGAGCTGTGGCTATTAAATATAGAATGAACAACTGAAAGGCATTTTCTTGCCTAAAGACCAGAAATGCCAAGGCTAAGTGGCAAGTTGTATTTTACGAAAAAAATTGGTCCATTTACCAGAGATGTTGGTCAAGTTGACCGTCTTCCCATTTATTGTATCCTAGAGCTTAGTATGATACCTGGTACATAGTAGTTGTTTAATGTATGTTTCTTGATGGACTGAATTGATTTGTGATTTCATTTGATTGTCCATTTTTTGCCCAATCTCTTCTAATGACTATTGCCAGGTATGTACCGAGTCATTTCTCTATCACACTTAGCTTCTGTGTATAAAAGCTAAATATATTTTAACCACCTGTAAAATCTTTCTACTGTCACAGGCTGTCTGTGAAGTGATATTATTCTCAAATGTTCTCTATTGATAGCCTCTTCTAGGTTTCCTTTAAAGGCCTGTGGCAGGTGAGGGACCATTTTCCAGAAACAGCACAGACCCAGTAGCTTAGGACAGTTCTGAAGAAAATACAGTTCATTTTGGATAATACACAAGTACACAACACATCGGCTAAGCACAACTAAGATCATTTGTCATCACGAACTAGGTGAACTAGTCATATAACCCCAAATTTCCCTAGGCGACACAACAGTACAAAACTAGAATTCCCACTGTCGTAATAGCATACTCTCATAGGGCAGACTTCTAGAGAAAACCACGGAAAACATGTTACTGTATAGTTTGGGCCACATTAGCAATGCAGTTTGGCATTAATGTGGCTTCAAGCTCTAATCCAAGCTAAGTAAGCAATCAGATAGAAACCCAAATAGAGGATTTTTTTTTTCCTTTGGATTGGAACAATTTAAACTACTATATAATCAGAAGCAGGGCATCTTGTATTAGTAATTGTGTGCTTAGAAATGAGAATAACAGCACCAGACTGGAGAAGACAGAAAATAGAAGAAAAAAAAATTTAGGGGCTTCAGCAATATTCAAACAGTGGTTAAGCGATTCATTGATTAAGTCAGAAGACATTTATTAAATACTTGATGTGTACAAGGAACAAAGGGCAGTGGATATAGTGGATAAAGGACTGATCTTAAAGTCAGGAAGGTACCTGAGTTCAAACTCTATCTCTAGCATATCCTAGCTTTATGGCCCATATGTGAATTACTCTCTCAGCTCCTTAGCTAGCACTCCAAGACTTTAAATTACAAATGAGTATCTGATTTGCATAGATGAAGGGCATACACCTGGAAATCCATACATCAGTGAAATCACAGGGCTAGAGAACATCTTTGAGGGAGGGATCTATGAAGAGTAAAAGTGACTGAGTTCAGGAAGTTTTCAATCCATTCTGATACAGAAATCTCTGTAACACAAAAGTGACGGATAAGAGTATGAGAGGTCTGAAATACTATGAGATCTCATTAAAGAAAAGATCATTCATTTCTGAGATTGAGAACAGGAAGACTTTATGGAGGGTGTGGCATTTCTTAAATTCTAAAAAAAAAAAACTATTTTGTGTGCATACTTGTGATTTCCTGGTGGAATATCTACCTCAATAAATGTATGCAGGCAACTCCTTCATAACTTCTAATTCAGAGCACTGCCTGGGGCACTGAGAGATTATGTCTGAGATATCATCACATACTGAGATATCTATTAATGTCAAACATAGGACTGGAATGCAAGTCTTCTTGACTTGGAGCAAGGTCTCTAGCTTTTCTCAATCACATGTTCACAGAATATGATAGTTGGAAGCAGTGGCATGCTATATGTTTAACAACCGGCTCTCCAAAAATGCACAACAAACTTTTAAGTTTAATTTGACTTATTGACATTTTCTCCATGATTTTCTTAAGTCTGAACAATCAACAAAACAATGAAGCCACCTCCGATTTGTAGTATTTACCAGCTGTGGAGGTGCAGATGTTTACATTGAAAATTTAACAATCAGTTCTTGAGAGCTGGTGCAAGCAGTTCCAGCAAGCCCCTCAATGGAGAAATCATAGAATTGACAGTTAAAAACCAGAAAGGCCCTTAGAGGCCTTTTAGTCTAACGCCCTCATTTTGCAGATGAGCGAACTGAGAATCAGAAAAAGGAAGTGATTTACCCGAGGGTCATACAAGTAGTTAATGGCAGATCCATGATGTGAATCAGATTTTCTGACTTCAGAGACAATATTCCTTTCATCATGCCACTGGAGGCAACGGTTCTCTGAAGCAATCTAAATCAACCTATACCTGAATGAAAAACCTTCCATAACATACCCAACAAGTGGTTTTTTCTAGACTTTGCCTGAAGATCTCCAATTTTTATTTCTCCCTCACGAAACAGACCAGTCTTCTTTGGGGCAGCAATAAAACTGTCAAGAAGTATCTTCTTGCACTAAGCCTAGATGTCCCTCTCTGTAACTTCTACCCATTGTTCCTATTTCCCTTCTCTGGGTCCAAGCAGAAAAAATTCAAATCCTTTTTCTACATAATAGCCCTTCAAATACTTTAAGGTTGCTATCGTATTCCTGGTAAGTCTTCTGTTCTCCAGGCTAGACATTACTAATTTATTCAACTGATTCTAATATAACACACATTTGTGGCCTTTCACCAAATTGTTTTCACTACTCTAGATGTTTTTCAGCTTATCAATCAATGCCTTTCCTAAAATGTGATGCTTGGAGTTGAATATAATAGCCCAGATAAGTTCTAACCAGGAAAGACTACAGTAGAACTCTTAATTCCTTAGCTTTCTTGGTTTCCAAGATAGGGCTTTGACCCATAATGAGTCTTCATTCTGCTAAAAACCTTCATATGTTTTGCAAATGAACTGCTAAGCTATCATCTCCCTCATCATTATTTTGTGCTTGTAAAGGTTATTTTTAAAATCTCAAGTGTAACATTTTAAATTTATCTGTATTAAATTTAATCTTATTTCTGTCAGTCCAATGCTCTTGCCTGCCAAGTTCTTTTTTTTGACTACATTCAATTTCTTTTTTTTTAATTTAATATATTTAGTTTTCAGAATTGATTTCCAAAAGAGTTTGAATTACAAATTTACTCCCCATTTCTACCTTCCCCCCCACTCCAAGATGGCATATATTCTGGTTGCCCCATTCCACAGTCAGCCCTCCCTTCTGTCACTCCACTCCCCTCCCATCCCCTTTTCCCTTACTTTCTTGTGGGGCAAGATAAATTTCTATGCCCCATTGCCTGTGTATCTTATTTTCTAGTTGCATGCAAAACCTTTTTTTTTTGGAACATCTGTTTTTGAAACTTTGATTTCCAAATTCTCTGCCCTCTTCCCTTCCCACCCACCCTCCCTAAGAAGTCAAGCAATTCAACATGGGCCACATGCGTATCATTATGTATCATCCTTCCACAAGACTCATGTTGTGAAAGAGTAACTATATTTTGCTTCTTCCTAACCTATCCCCCTTTATCGAATTTTCTCCCTTGACCC
>JAQQSZ010019901.1:0-10264 GCA_028646595.1 Phalanger gymnotis
AATATCCAAGATTTCTTAAGCAGAATTATAGCTGGATAACAGAGTCAAGATCCAAAAACACTTTGACAGGCTAGAGCACAGGGCTGAATCTAAGAATATGAAGTTCAAGAGGGTTAAATTAAAGTCTTACAATTATATTCTAAAAATCAACTATACGAATATAATATGTGTTAGGGAGAAGAAAAGGGAGATATGATTAGATGACAAATTATAGGAAAAAAGATCTGGAAGTTTTAGTGGACTGTTCAGTAGGAATTTGGGTTGGAAGAATGTGATGAACAGGTTTGTAAGCAATGGATTATTATTTACAACTTGGTTGGGTAGGGTGCATTGTGCCCTGGCAGCTAACTCAGTCATACTGGGCAAGCATGCGAGCAGTGGCCTGAATGCATTGGGGGATGAATGTGCTCCCTTGAAAGCCACAAGCAGCCAGGTGGAGCTAGGGTTTAGAGGTTAGTGCATGGGACAAAGCTGGCCCATATTAATGTGACCAAGTCAAGGAAAGAATATCCTTAGTATTAACAGGGATTTTTGACTGCACTATGGGAAACCAGCCAAATATGAAACTCACAGATCATTGGCTGCAGCTCTGCCTTAGGCAAAAATACATTGTTCTATAAACTGTAAAGGAAGGCGTCAGAGTGTAGGTCCATGGCTACTTATGATCCAAAGTCAATATGAGTCTGCAATGTGATACAGAAGACAAAAAAGCTAATGCAAACTTGGGGCTATATAACTTTAGGAATAAAAAGGTGAAGCCTTCCTGAATTCCACCTTAGTTAGAACACAAGCAGAATATTTTGTTCACTTCTGGGAACCGTAGATTAAGAACATCAATAAGGGGATGAGCATCTAGAAAAGTGCAACTAGAAGACTGAGGGGTCTTGAGTCCATGTCATAGAAGAATCAGTTGAAATAAGTAGGGATATTTAGCCTGGAGAAGAAAAGACTGGGTTTAGAGGAATGCTGTTTTCAAATGTACAGTCATATGGAAGAAGAGTTGGACTTCTTTTCTTTTCTTTTTTTTTTTTTTTTTTTTACACCTTAGAGGGCAGAACCAAGAGCAATGGATAAGAGTTCCAAAGAGGCCAATTTAGATTTGTTAGGAAAAATAAACAAACTTAGTGAGAGGCACCATGAGCTGCCTGGAGAGGTGGTATGTGTCTCCTCACAGGAGAATTTCACACAAGGGCTAAATGATCATTCTTCTAGCTCCTTTAATTGGTGATTTTTGTTCAGAGATGATTTTAATTAATGTCCCCGCCAATTCTAAAATCCTGGTAACTGGTAATTCTGGTAACTTGTAATTCTGGTAACATTTAGAACAAAAAGGTCATCCAGCCTGACACCCTGATATTACAGAGAGAAATTTTGCAGAGGAGCTCAAAGGTCGTCTCATTCACCACCGTAATTTTACAGAAGAAACTTAGGCTCAGAGAAATGATGCAACTTGACCAAAATTCCACAGCTGGAATTTATACTTCAATCCTCTGACTTCAAATCCAGCATGCTTTCTACAATATCATGTTGTCTTCTTAGGAAGAAGCATATAATCATCACTGCCAGAGGTCATTCAAGGCTCATTGCTAGGACAATAATCCAGAAAACAGAAACAACAGCCTGCAGTGAAGAGCTCTTCTCATGATTTATTTATAGTGCAGCAGGTTACACTATATTGTAGTGTAGTGAGAAAAGCTCTGCATTCAGAGCCAAGTGAGACCTGAGTTCAAATCCTTTTATTGGAACTAACTAGCCCTCTGACCATGGATAACTCACTTAACGTCCTTAGCCTGAATTTGTTTGTGGAAAAAAATATCAATTCAGTACCAACCTTGCATGATTATTCTGAGGATCAACTGGAAGGCATATCAAGTACTTTGTAAGCCTTAATATAAAACTGCTAGTAGCTATTACTATCTGATTAGCACGTCTGACTCACAGCATTCCATGCGCCAGATGCTGCCACATCTAGCACTATGTGTATACTGTTATTGTTTAAAATGCTCACACCTGACATGATGAATGACTAGACACTAGCTTCTTCTTGAGGGCTGCCATAGTATAAAACCTTTACATTGTATAAGTAGACCATTACAGAATTCATATTAAATTTGTCAGACTATCAAACAACAGGCATCTAGATCAACATTGCTCAAATTTTATTCCATGATTTTGCTGTTAAATTTAATATGAATTGGAGTTTGATGCAAAAAATGTTAATGATAGTAATACTTTCTCTTAAAAAGTTCAATATGAAATTATATATGATTAAAAATAATCATTGGGCAGCTAGATGGTACAGTGGATAGAATACTAGGCCTGGAGTCAGGAAAACTCATCTTCCTGAGCTCAATTTTGGCTTCAGACATTAACTAGCTGTGTGACTCTGGTTAAATCACTTAACCTTGTTTACCTCAGTTTCTTCATCTGTAAAATGAGCTGGAGAAGGAAATGACACACGACTTCAGTATTTCTGCCAATAAAAGCCCAAATGGGGTCACAGAGAGTTGGACACACAACTGAAATAACTGAATGACAACAACAAAAATACTCATAGGGTATGACAATTCTTCAACCTAAATCTATGTTCGATTTCTCCCATTTGGCTCCAAAAGTTCCCTGATGCCCTCCCCTGCTAATCTTGGGAGCCAGCCATCCCTGGGTTAATTAATCCATAAGGATTATTAAGCACCCAGTATATACTAGACATTGGGAATACAAAGACAGAAATCTTAGTGTATAGAATCTATCAATATTTTTAATGTCAAGTCATCTGTTGTAAAAACATTTTTGAGAAATATTGGAACAAAGTTGATAGAAACTATGTATCATAAATCTCTGTGGTTTCAAGTCCTTAACATGGCCTGGGGAGAATCACTTTACTACATCGCCCAACAATTTAGCAGTGAATAAATGTTACAAAGTAGGGGAAGACTGTAGCATCACAAATTATCACTTCTTTGAACCTTGTAAGAGAATCTCTACACTAAGTTAGGGGCCATGGATGCTGTTATATATTTGTGTCTGCTGGAAAACCTGCCTTGGCAAGTTAGTGGAGATTAAAGTATTCTTATGGGAAGCAGAAACAACCATGTTATGATCTAGCCTTAACACCTCTCACATGGAAGGTCCTGGGAACAGAAGTGTCACTAAAAAAGCTGCTGAAGGAGAAATGCAAGAAATCAGATGGCATATCCCACAGCTGAGGGGAAATCCAGATTGATTAAAAGACAAAAACCAGAGCAAAAGATATAAGGAATTTTGAAGAACAAATCCACCTTTCCCACAGTCCTCACTTTGAACAAATAATAATCACTGTACATGTAATCCTTCAACAGGTTGGTAAGGACGAGAAGAAAATGGTGTTTGAAAATGGTAGGTCTTTCTGACTCACAGATTAAACAAATCTTCTTTGGCTTTTCTGAGGTTATATATCTTACCCATTCTTCCAAGATAAGATACTGATAAATAAATCAAGAACCAGTTTTAAAAGGAAGCTGAACAATCATTCAAGCTTTTTCATGCCCAACAAACCCAAAATCATTTAACATCAAGTTACTATAGCATAAAGTGGAAATAACATAGCCATTTTGATGTCATTGTTATCTGCGCCTCTTGATTCACAGAACTTTGCAGAGTGTTTTCAATATCAGGGTTGAATGACCATTTTCATCATCCATTTTAAGTGAGCAATGACGTGCCATTAATTAGTATTAATCAGAAAATTGCTATATAAGAGCAGAGACACTAGGGGCCCATCTATGGCTCATTAGGCTTATATAGCTTAAGAAGTCCACCAGACTTTCAGATTTGTTCATTGTTATGTTGTAGAAATATAACTCATCACAAAAATTTTCTATCCTAATTTCAAAAGAAATAAAAAATAAGATTTAAGTAAATCTTTTCAAACAAAAAAACCTATCATACTGAAATTGAACATTCTGCTTTACAACAATAAATTCACTCTTTGGGTGTTCTTATTTTGTTTTGTTTAGGCATGGGGGTATTCCGGAACAATGATTCCATTTATTTAGAGAACTCCTTCTATCGACGTAGATTGATAATTATGCTGTATTTACATTTTATAAAGTGACCTAGAGCACTGAAAGGTTAAGTAGATTGCCCAGGATTACACAGTTAGTGTGTCACACATCAGACCTTGAACACAGGTCTTCCTGACTCAGAGTCAGGCTGCTTATCTACCATGACATGCTGATTCTTACTGGCTGTACAGATTTATAAAAGAGAAATGCATTCTGGTGCAGGAACTATAAAAATGATAATCATATAGTACTTTAAAGTCTATAAAATATATACAAATATACATACCTGTATGTATATATATAGATATATATATGTATGTGTGCATGTGTGTATATATGTATATACGCTAATTATTCAGAAGTATAGCTGTCATTCATATTTTATAGATGAAGACATGTTCAATGATTTCCTTAAGGTCACACAGCTAGAAAAGTGTTTGAAACAAGAATCAAATCCAGGTTTCCCTGACTCCTGATCAGGCACTCTATCCACTATACCACATGGTCTCAAGAGAGAGATAAAGGCACCTACATCTGCCTTTGTGGGATTTTGTAATCAATTCTTCTTTATATATCATCTTGGGGGGAAAAATAGTTGGGCAATGCAAAGACACATAAAATCTACAAGTAATCCAAAATCTCATTTGTAACATTGTCTTCTAGCTCTTTATCCATCTATAATCAAAAGGGCTAACAAGAAGCAAAATTGTAATTTTCTTCCCCATTTATCATTCAACTTATAGCTAAAATTAGTAATGAAATCACCAAAAGATTATAAATGGAAAAAAGGGAAGCAAGTGGCCTATTTGGAGTTGTATGTGTAGATGGTCTATCTAGAAGCAGGGTCATAGAGTGGAAAGAGTACTAGACTTAGTCAGAAGTCCTGTGTTTATGTCTTAACTCTATTTCTTACTTAATTGTGTTATCTTAGACAACCCATCTAATTTCTTTGGGCTCTTTTTACTACAGTTAGAAAAAGAGTGAGTTAGACTATTAGCTTTGTGTGGTCACTTCCAGGTTAAAAAAAAATATTCTATTCTTCTTCTCTACCTATATAGAAAGAACAGAAACAAGAGATTCCTCCTTTTTCCTGTATGCAACTTTGTGATGGCCTATGTTAGATCTGGTTTTTGTCCATTGTTAGTGATCTTCTATATTTGTCAGGTAATGAGTATTTACTGAGCCATCACTCTTCATCAAATACTGTAGTGCAGCATAGAAGAGTAATGCATCATAAATATAGCAATAAAAGAAAAAAATCATACCAATGAATTGGGCATACAACTTAAAAAAAAAACTAGAAAAATAACTGATTTTAAAAATCCCAGTTTAAACACCAAATAGAGATCCAGAAAATCAAAACTGAGATTAACAAAATTGAAAGAAAAAAAAACAAGTAAATAAAACTAGGCACTTTTTTTTAAATGAAAAAACATTTATTGAATTCCTACTAAGCTCAGTATTGGGGATGGATGACAACCATGGAAAGACAGTCTACGGTCAAGTTTGCACTTTGGCAGGGGGTGGGGGGAGGAGACAACATATTATTAGAGAGTTCAATTGCTGGGTAAATGAAAAGACTTTTAAAAGTTCTAATTCCTAAAAGTCATAAGAATGCACCAGAGAGGCAGATTGCATGGCCCAGTCAGGCATCTTTCGATAGCAGTCTGGATTAGCTTATAGGTAGTTTAGGGTAAGAGCTGAGCACAGCAGAGTTCAGTTGGATCTGACAGAGATGAGAAATCTGCCTTTCTTTTATTAGTAGTACATGTGAATAATTTCTATAATTGTTTAGAGTATGTTTATAATAATTTCTACTCTAACTAGTAGTACATGTGAACAATTTCTATAATTGTTTATGGCATGTTTATAGTATAAAATATAGTATTTTGTTCATATTATTGAAGAAAAATTAAAATAGCAAATAGAAAAACAAAGATAGTCATGGAGGACAGCTACAACACAAGAGGGAGAGAAGGGTAAAGAGATTGATTTAGAGATCATATTGCAGGACTAAAGAGAGTAACATTTTAAATTTCACCCTCTGCAAAGTATTAATAGAGTCTTCTCACTTCTTTCTAGTTGCTTCTCTGGCTAATCTTTGAGCTTCAGTATTGCCTTCAACTTTCGAACCAGCAGGTACATACTTCCACTCAACATTCATGTCCTGAGTCATAGTATCTAGCTTAGCGAATTGGTCTTTGTGGACTACTTCTTTATTTTTACTTGTTTTCCAGCCATTTTCTTTCCAATTGTGAATCCATTCACTCATGCCTTTGGTGACAAGTTGATTATCTGTGTACACAGTGAGCATGTCCTTATTTTGGGCCTTTGCTTGCTCGATCACTTTGGTAGCTGCTTCTAATGATGCTCTTTGGTTTGTCTGTCATCCAGAATACGTACTACTTATGTTTAGATCATGATTGGGTCTCCAGAAGACACCAATACCTCCTTGCACTCCTTCTCCTCCATTATTTTTGCAGGCACGCTTGACATACACAGTGTTAGGGTCTGATGCCTGGTATGATTGCCTGTATGGGCTTTCAGAGCTTCTAGTCTCCCAGCCATACTCATAGCTCCTTGGATTGTGTTTCCAACTCATCTCCAGTCTCTCCAAAGTCTTGGTGAAAAAAAGAAAATGAGTCTGACCTTCAGAGATTGGGCGCCTCTTCTTCAAAAAAAAAAAAAAACAAATAAATAAACCATTGGCTAAACCAATTTTTTTTAAAAAGAAAGAAAAGTTAAATTGTCAATATTGAAAATGAAAAAGGTGAATTCACAACAAATGAAGAAGAAATAAAAGCACTTTTAGGAAATATTTTGCTCAATTATCTGCCAATAAAATAGACAACTTAAATGAAATATATGAATATCTTTAAATAAATATCAACCAGATTAGGAGAACAAGAACTAGAATTCACAAATAATGGTATCTTAGAAAAAAAAAAGAAATTGAACAAGCCATAAATAAGCTACCTATGAGAAAATGGGGGAAACAAACCAAAGCTAGATGGATTTACTTGTGAATTCTATGAAACATATAAAGAACAATTAATTCCAACCCAAAATATTTGAAAAAGTAACAGAATCCCACTAAATTCCTACAATAATCCAAACATGATCTTGATACCTAAACCAGGGAGAGTCAAAACAGAGAAAGAAAACTATAGAATAACTTACCTAATGACTATCAATGCAAAAATTTTAAAATAGTAACAAGGAGATTGCAGTAATGCATCAGAAAGATCATATGTTATAACTGGGCCAGATTTATACCAGGAATGCAGAGCTGTTTCAATATTAGTAAAATTGTAAATGTAATTGACTATAGCAATAAAAAGAATTATATGATTATTATAATAGATGTTGAAAAAAAGTTATAACAATACAATAATCATTCCTGTTTTTTAAAAAAACTAAAAAGAAGAGGTATAAACAGAGCTTTCTTTAAAATGACAAATAGTATGTATCTAAAACCAAGAGCAATAATCATCTGTAATAGGGATGAACTATCAACCTTTCCAGTAAGATTGGGATGAAGCAAGGATTTCCACTATGACCATTACTTTTCAATACTATACTAAAAATGCTAGCTTTAGCAATAAGACAAGTACAAGAAAGTAAGCAAACATAAGCAAGGAGAAAACAGAATTGTCACTTTTTGCAGATGACATGATGGTTTATCTGGAAAACCCTAGAGAGTCAACTAAAAAACTTCTTGACAGAATTAACAACTTTAGTGAATTTGCGAGATATAAAATAAACAACCAAATCTTCAACATGTTTGCACATTATCAACAAAATCCAGCATGATGAGATAGACAGAAAAATGTCATTAAAAATAACTGTAGACAGTATTAAATACTTGGGAGTCTATCTGCCAAGACATATTCAGAAACCATATGAACACGATTACAAAACACTCTCCATACAAATATAGTTTAAAGCTATCCATGGTCATGCAAAAAAAATGCTCTAAATCACTAATAATTGGAAAACTAAACATTAAAATAGTTCAGAGGTATTATTTCACACCCATCAGGTCGACTAGGATGACAAGAAAAGGAAAATGACAAATGCTAGAGGAGATGTAGAAAAACAGGCACACAGATTCATTGACAAGGAAGTGTGAACTAATCCAACCATTCTGGAAAACAATTTGGAACTATGCACAAAGGACTATTAAACTTTGCATATCATTTGACCCAGCAATACTACTACTAGGGCTATACTCACAGGAGATCAAAGGAAGAAGAAAATGACCCATATGTGCAAATATATTTATAGGAGTTATATTTTATGGTGGAAAAGAATTGGAAACTGATGGAATACACATCAATTGGGAATTGACTGAACAAGTTACAATATAAGAATGTGATAGAATTCCATTGTTCTATAAGAAATGGTGAAGGAGATGGTTTCATAAAACCTGGGAAGAGCTGTATGAACTAATACAAAGTGAAATAAATAGAAATAGGAGAACAATATACATAGGAACTGCAATATTTAAAGTTAATCAAATGTGAAAGACTTAATATCTCTGATCAACACAATGACCCACCATAATTTCAAAGGGCACTTGTTCAACCATTATATCCGAAGATGGTGGCTGGAAAGCGGGGATTTATGGGAGCTCCCCACCAGCTCACTCCAAAAACCTATAAAAATGGCTCTGAACAAATTCTAGAACTGCTGAACCCACAAAATAGCAGAGGGAAGCGGGGATCCAGCCCAGGACAGCCTGGATGGTCACTGGATGAGGTCGATCTAGCATGGAGCAGAGGGGAGCGGAGCTCAGCGTGGGTGGCAGCAGGACAAGCCAGACCAGGAGCTGGGTGGAACAGGCCCTAGCACCCTGAATCAGTGAGCTGTGGCAGTTATCAGACTTCTCAACCCACAACTACCAAAGACAACAGAGAAGGTTAGTGGGAAAAGCTTCAGTGACACAGGGAAGGAGTTTCTTGGTTCAGCCACCACCCCAGGGGCAGAGGAGGTGGGGCAGCTACAGAACTACAGCTGAAGTTACTTCCAGCCGCAGGCCCACTTGGTGGGAGGAATTAAGTGCCAGATCAAAGCAGGAGTGCAGAACCTACTTAAGATTTGCGTCAGGTACCGGTCTGCGGTTCTTGGGGAAGGAGGAGTGCTGGTGTGGCACAGCTGGCTGTATAGAAATAGCTCTGAAATCAACAGCGCATCCCCTCAAGCTTGGAACAAAGTACTCTTTGCTCTACAAGCAGTCACACACTGACGAATAACTCAAGGGTCAAGTAAGTTGGCTGGGAACACGGCCAGGCAGCAAAAAGACACTCAGATTCAGTCTCAGACACTGGAATCTTTCTTTGGTGACAAAGAAGACCAAAACATACTGCCAGAAGAAGTCAATAAAGTCAAAGAACCTACATCAAAAGCCTCCAAGAAAAACATGAACTGGTCTCAGGCCACAGAAGAGCTCAAAAAGGATTTGGAAAAGCAAGTTAGAGAAGTAGAGGAAAAATTGGGAAGAGAAGTGAGAATGACGCGAGAAAATCATGAAAAACAAGTCAATGACTTCCTAAAGGAGACTCAAAAAAATATTGAAAAAAAAAATTGAAGAAAACAACACCTTAAAAACTAGACTAACTCAAACAGCAAAAGAGCTCCAAAAAGCCAATGAGGAAAAGAATGCCTTGAAAGGCAAATTAGCCAAATGGAAAAGGAGGTCCAAAAGACCACTGAAGAAAATACTGCCTTAAAAATTAGATTTGAGGCCACCATATTGAAGGATCACTGAGGCAAAGAGCCTGACTGCGGGCGGGGCCAGGCTGTGCAGTGCAGCCAGTGGCACTGCTGCCCTGCCCTGCCCTCCTCCATGAGGCCCGACAGACGAACAGGACACAGCGGTCAAGGGAGCGGCTGGTGGCCCGGGCACAGGCGGGGCCAGAACTGCAGAACCCACAAATTAGCAGAAGGAAGCAGGGCTCTAGCCCAAGACAACCTGGATGATCTCTGAGTAATGTCTATCCTGCACAGAGATGGGAGCAGCACAGCGCAGAGGGGAGCAGAGCCCAGCGAGGGGGGTGCAGACCAACTGTGTTGTTAAGCAAAATTGTCTCATTAGCATGGCTTTTGTTTCTTTTGAGTGGAAGTACTTTCAGCTGTTAAGTGCTAAGCCCCAGGCCCAGGGCCCTGTCAGGTGTGAAACCTGTGTGGGTGTGGATTGGTGACTTAGGAGGGGCCAGCTC
>JAQQSZ010019902.1:0-10264 GCA_028646595.1 Phalanger gymnotis
AACCGCAAACTCAGTCCCCGCAGCTTTTCCCACTAACCTTCTCTGTTGTCTTTGCTGTTTGTGGGTTGTGAGGTCTGGTAAATGCCACAGCTCAGTAATTCAGGGTGCTACGGCACACTCCACTCGGCTCCCAGTCTAGTCAGTCTGCAGTCTGGTCGGTCCACACTGCACATGCTGGGCTCAGCTCCGCTCCCCTCACCTCCCAGCTCCATGCGGGACAGACCTTACCCAGAGACCATCCAGGCTGTCCTGGGCTGGAGCCATACTTCCCTCTGCCACTTTGTGGGTTCTGCAGCTATAGAACTGGTTCAGAGCCACTTTTTTATAGGTTTTTGGAGGGACTTGGTGTGGAGCTCACACCAGTCCCTGCTTTCCAGCCACCATCTTGGCTCCACCCCTCCAGGTCAAGCTCTTAAAAAAGAAGGACATTCTAAGTTCTAAATATTCTCACCGTACTAACATTCTCTTTTCTAGGAATTCTCCCACAAGTGACATACTTTATTCTAAAAATCCTAACAGCACTAACAGTATGTGTTCAAAGAACTCTGCCAGCACTGAAATTCTGTATTCTAAGAACTCTCACGGCACTAAAATTCTGTATTCTAAGAACTCTCCCAACACTGACATTGTCAGTTCTATGAACTGTGCCAGCACTGACATTCTATGCTCTAAGAAGTCTCACAGCACTAACATTCTCTGTTCCAAGAACTCTGCCAGCACTGACATTCTGTATTCTAAGAGCTCCCACAGCATTAAAATTCTATATGCTAAAAACTCTCACAATAGTAACGTACTGTCTTCTAAGAACTCTCCCAACACTCGCACTCTAAGTTCTAAGAACTGTGCCAGCACTGACATTCTCTGCTCTGAGAACTCTCACCGCACTAAGATTCTCTGTTCTATGATCTCTCCCACAATGGAAATACTTTATTCTAAAAACCCTAACAGCACTAACATTCTGTTTTCCAAGAACTCTGGCAGCACTGAAATTCTGTATTCTAAGATCTCTCACAGCACTAAAATTCTATATTCTAAGAACTGTGCCAGCACTGACATTCTAAGTTCTAGGAACTGTGCCAGCACTGACATTCTAAGGTCTAAGAACCTTGCTTGCACGGACATTCCATATTCTAAGAACCCTCACAGCACTAACATTCTCTGTTCTAAGAACTCTCCCAACACCGAAATTCTAAGATCTAAGAACAGTGCCCGCACTGACATACTATAGTATAAGAACTCTCAAAGCACTAACATTCTCTGTTCCAAGAACTCTGCCAGCACTGACATTCTATATTGTAACAAGTTTCACTGCACTAAAATTCTATATTCTAAGAACTCTCACAGCAGTAACGTACTCTTCTAAGAGTTCTCCCAACACTGATATTCTAAGTTCTAAGAACTGTGCCAGCACTGACATTCTATGCTCTAAGAACTCTCACAACACTAAGATTCTCTGTTCTAAGAACTCTCCCACAACGGAAATATTTATTCTAAAAACCCTTACAGCACTAACATTCTGTTTTCCAAGAACTCTGGCAGCACTGAAATTCTGTATTCTAAGATCTCTCACAGCCTTAAAATTCTATATTCTAAGAACTGTGCCAGCAATGACATTCTAAGTTCTAAGAACTGTGCCAGCACTGACACTCTAAGTTCTAAGAACTTTGCTTGCATGGACATTCTGTATTCTAAGAACCCTCAGAGCGCTAACCTTCTCTGTACTAAGAACTCTCCCAACACTGAAATTCTAAGTTCTAAGAACAGTGCCCGCACTGACATTCTATGGTATAAGAACTCTCAAAGCACTAACATAGTCCGTTCTAACAACTCTCCTACAACTTACATTCTATATTCTAAAAACTTTTACCGCACTAACATTCTCTTTTCCAAGAACTCTGCCAGCATTGTAATTCTGTATTCTAAGAACTATCACAGCATTAAAATTCTATATTCTAAGAACTCTCACAACACTAAAGTCCTGTCTTCTCCCAACACAGACACTCTAAGTTCTAAGACCTATGTCAGCACTGATATTCTATGTTTAAGAACTTTGTCAGGAGGCAGAGATGAGGAGGGAGAGAATTCTAGGAATGGCGGACACTCAGGGAAAATGGTAATGTAAGGCTTTGTCTGCGGAACACACACTGGATTGCAGAGTACTTGGGGAGTGAGGGAAAGTAAGGTATGAGAAGACCAGGAAGGTAGGAAGGGGCCAGGTTATGAAGGACAAAATCAGTGATAGTATAAGGGACTGGGGGACTGGAAAGATGAGAGCGCGGTGTTGGACTGGTTCATTAAGGCGGCAAGATCGGGAAGGGTGGAGAAAGTAGCCAGTGCAGGGATGATGGCTGGGGAAAGAACTGAGGGGTGGAGGGATTGGAGGTCATGGGGAGGGCAAAGTACAGGTTTTGAGGTTGCAAGGCAGAAGGAGATGGAGAATGATACCAGACTGTGATCAGATCAGAGAATTTCTGAGTTCTTGAACTTGGAAGTAGAACATTTGCAGGCCACGGCAAGGTCAGGGCTGTGACCATCTGTGTGTAGCTGAGGAAGAGTGGAGACGGAGGACATGGGAATTGAGAAAATTGAGCAACTGGAAGATGAGGGTGTTTCAGAGAGTATCAATATGTATGTTGAAGTCTCCTAGTGTGAGGGCAGGAGTTAGGGAGGAGAAAAAGACTGGGAACCAGGGACTGAGCTTATGGGAGAAAGAAGGGGAGTATTCTGTGGGTTCAAAGACAATAGCTCCCAGAATCTGGACTGGGTGGTAAATACAGGTTGAATAAAACTCAGAAGAGGAGAGGTTCCAGAATGATGTGGTGGAGGGAGAACCTGGAAGTGTTAGTGGGGATATAGGGGAGTATTCCAACTCCCCCACCTCAAGTTCCAGGAAGCGATGAGAAAAGTGGAACCAAATGTTGGGAAGGGCACTCAGTTAGTCAGTCAATGAACATTTATTAAGCATCTCCTATGTGCCAGGCACTTTACTAAGCACTGGGGATACAAGTAGAAACAAAGACAATCACTGCCCTCAAGAACTTTACAGTCTAATGGGGGGAGATAATACACAAAAGGAAGCTGGAAAGAAGAGGATGGGGAGGAGTAATGGCAGGAAGGTGGAGAGGGGGAGGAAGAAGGTCCCTAGTGCACAGAGAGATCATTTTAGGAAGAAGACTGGTTTCAGTGCCCCAGTGCACAGAGAGATCATTTTAGGAAGAAGACTGGTTTCAGTGAGTACAAGAAGATGGAAGGAGTGGGAAAGGAAAGGGTTGAAAATGTAACAAGTTTGTTATTTATGGAGCACAGAGGGTAGGGTGGGTAGATGTAGAGTGGGAGTTTGGAGGAGGCTTCTGTTGTGGGTGATGGAAATAAGGGAGTGGGCAGTTAGGGACCGAAAATGGGTTTGAAAAATGACCTCTGGGGCTTCAGAATCCCTGGGATGAGGATAGGATGATGAGATAGAAGTTTATTAAGCATTGAGGAATGAGCTCAGGCAGGTTATCAACATCCCTTCATGATCTATGAGGCTGACACCCCATGATCTTAAACACCTTCCTCTATTTGCTTCTCTTTTCCCCATCTGATAATGTATGAGTGAGACCAGTTTGCATCTCATATCCCCTCCCTCGTTGGATGTGGTAGGGGACATGGAATACCCCTTGTTCCTCCTTGCCACTTCCAGGGTCTCCCTGTCACCTTCACTAAGTAGCCTCTTCTCCTTTGAGGCTCATGCAATTCAAATTTATTGCCCAATCCAGAACCTGATGGCTCTTGTCTATTGCCCCCCAGGACATTCTTCTTTCCCTAGTGAGTTCAGTGCCTGACTCACAGTCTTTCTCTGCTTCTCAACTTTTATCCTCAAACTAGGGGACTTTGACATACATGTTGATGCTTCCTCAAATACCCTAAGCTCCCAGTTTCTCAATATTCTCAGTTCTCATGATCCTCTACTACATCAGCTACACACAGAGATAGATGGTCATACCCTTCATCTTGTCATCACCTGCAAGTGTTCCACTTCCAGGTTCATGAACTCAGAAGTTCCTTTATCTGATCATAATCTTTTATTGTTCCATCTTTCCCCTCTGTCTTATGAATCTTAACTCTGTTCTTCCAAACCATAATCTCTAATCCTTCCACTGCTCAGTTCTTCCCAAAGCCATAGACCCTGAAATGGTTACACACTTTTCCCTTCCGTATCTCAACTTTTTGGGGAGCCAACTCAACTCTGCCCTATCCTCTACACTCAAATCCCCTGCTCCCTTGTCCTATTATGAAATATGCCTTGACAAACCCCAGCCCTGTTTATTCCCATGGTCTACTGCCTTAGCTCCAATTTATGTACTGCTGCAGTATCTAGAAGTAGTCATGAAACCATGCTGAGTGGGTCCTGTATAAATTTATGTTACATGATCTCATCTGGACCCTCACTGGGCTACACCGGGCACTTTTATACCTCCTTAATAGATTTGTTCTCTCATATGCCACAGTGGTTATGCCAAACCTTCTTGTCTCTCCTCAAGCCTCCCAAGGCCTCTACCATGCCACCCCAAGCTGAAGGAAGACCTTACCTCATACATCATTGAAAAAGACTGGGACCATGAATTTTCCCTTCTGTCTTCTCCACAAACCAGAATCCAATAATATGCTGTTTACTAGAGACACACTTGTAACAGAAACACAGTTAAAATAAAGGGCTAGAACAGAATCTAATATGCTTCAGGTGAATTTTTTTTTAAAAAAAGCAATCATGATCTCAGACACATCAAAAGCAAAAATAGACCTAATTAAAAGGGATAATCAGGGAAACTACATTTTGCTAAAAGGTACCAAAGAAAATGAAGTAATATCAACAATTTTTACAGCAAGTTTCTCTGATAGAGGCCTCATTTCTCAAATATATAGTGAGTATAGAACTGACTCAAATTAATAAAAGTAAGAGCCACCACCCAATTGATAAATGATCAAAGGAAACGAGCTTGTAGTTTTCAGAAGAAATCAAAGCTATCAATAGTCGTATAAAAATACATTCTGAATCACTCTTGATTAGATAAATACAAATTAAAACAACTCTGAGGTACCACTTCACATCTATCAGAAATTACAAATGCTAGAGGGGATGAGGGAAAAGTAGGGGCACTAATGAATAGTTGATGGATTTATGAATTGCTCCAACCATTCCTGAAATCAGTTTGGAACTAGGCCCAAAGGGCTATAAAATTATATATGCATAGTATGTTTGACCTAGGTGTATCATGACTAAGCCTGTATCCCAAAGAGATCAAAAAAAAGAAGGAAGAGGACCTATATGCACAAAAACATTTCTAGTAGCTCTCTTGGTGGTGGCAAAGAATTGTAAATTGAGGGAATGCCCATCCATTGGGGAATGGCTGAACAAGTTGTGGCATATGATTATGATACAGTGCCATTGTGCTGTGGGAAGTGATGAGGGGGGTGGTTTCAGAAAAACATGAGAAGACCTGTATGGACTGGTGTAAAATGAAGTGAGAACTGGGAGATCATTGCGCACAGTAACAGCAACGTTGCAATGATGATCAACTGTGAAAAACTTGGCTACTCTGGTCAATACAGTGATCCAAGTCAGTTCTAAAGGCTCATGTTGAAAAATGCTATTCACCTCCAGAGAAAGAACTGACAGATTCTGAATGCAGAGAGAAGCACATTTTTTAAACTTTCTTGATTTTTCTTGTTTTTAATCTGTATTTTCTTTTGCTACATGGCTAATGGAAATATGTTTTGTGTGGCTTCACATGTATCATCTATATTAAATTGCTTGCCTTTTCAAGGAGGGAGAAAGAGAGGGAGGGAGGAGAGAATTTGGCACTCTGATCAATGCAATGATAAATCATGACTCCAAAAAAAGAAAGGTGAAACATGCCACTCATCTCCTTACAAAGAGGCGATGACCTTGAAACGTACAAAGAGACCTGTATTTTTGGATATGGTTAACCTACGAATTTGTGCTACACTGTGTAGGTATGTCTGGATGGATTTAGTGTTCAGGTTTCTTTGTTTTGATATGCTCGGTGCAGGGAGGGCAGTGAGTGGGAGGGACAGATGAATTTGAAAATACTTGTTCCTTGAAAAATTTTTTTTTTTAAGAAAAGGAAGGAAGTCAGAGAGAAAACGCTACATCCCTTTATTATTTTGGTCATCGTCAGGTCAAGTCAACAAAACTCCAGGCCTGAGGAGGGAAAACTTTTAGGACCCTCGGAGGGAAATGGCTCCAGGCCTGAGGGGGCAAAATGGCTAGGACACTCTGAGGAAAAAGTTCCAGGCCTAAGGAAGGAAAACTGCTAGGACCTTCTAAGCAAAAGGGCTCCAAGCCTGAGGAATAAAAACAACTCGGACTCTGTGATGGAAAAGGCAGCAAGCCTGAAGAGGGAAAAGTGCTAGGCCCCTCTGAGGGAAAAGGCTCAAGGCCTGAGGGGTGAAAACGGCTAGGACCCTCTGCCGGCAAAGGCTCTAAGCCTGAGCAAGGAAAAGTACTAGGACCTTCTGAGGGAAAAGGCTCTAGGCCTGAGGAGGGAAAAGTGCTAGGACCCTCTGAAGGAAAAAGCTCCAGGCCTGAAAAGGGAAAACTGTTAGCACCCTCTACAGGGAAGAGGCTCCAGGCCTGAGGAATGAAAACAACCTGAACTCTGTGATGGAAAAGGGGGCAAGCCTGAAGAGGGAAAACTACTAGGACCGTCTGAGGGAAAAGACTGGAGGGCTGAGGGGGGAAAACTGTTAGGTGAAAGGGTCCAGGTCTGAGGGCAGAAAACTACTAGGAACCGATAAGGGAAAAGGCTGTAGGCCTGATAGGGGAAAACTGTTAGTACCCTGCAAGGGAAAAGGGTGCAGGTCTGAGGGGGTAAATTGCTGGGATACCCTGAGGGAAAAGCCTCCAGGCATGAGGAGGTGAAAAGGGCTAGGACCATCTGAGGGTAAAGATTGAAGGCCTAATGGGGGAAAACTGCTAGGACCTTCTGAGGGAAAAAGGATCCAGGACTGAGGGAGGAAACCTGATAGGATCCTCTGAGGGAAAAGGTCCAGGTATGGGGGAGGAAAACTTCTAGGATCGTTAGAGGGAAAAGGATCCAGGAATGATGAGGGAAAATAGATGAGTTAATTGTTTCTCTAGCACACAGAATCTTTTGAAACCTATTAAATGCTCAACAAAGTATTGAAGGTCTCTCTGATCTTTCATTGCTGACTGCACCTCTGTTTACCCATTTTTTATCATGTGGAAAATATGGTGAGTTAACTCCTGGGATCTCTGAGATCATTTGCAAATCCTATGTTCTTGTGCGAAAGTCTCAAAATGCTAGTGAGTTCTCTAAGAATTCAAGTCAAATTTAAATGTCACGAAGAATAAATGGCTAATGAGAAAATTAGAACAGAATCTCACAGAATCTCTTATGGAAGATCAAAGTTATCATTCCACAATACATCAAGCCATAACAAAAATCCTAATAACAGTATACCACAACCCACTAACCCACAAGACACCAATTCCAAAGACAACCACACTACAACATAGTTATCTACAAAAAGGCACTCCACAACACAATGATAAGGAGAGAATCATTCTATAACATTCCACATTGTAGCAAACTGCCACTGACCGAACCACAACCCACATCCAACCACCATGCTTCCCTTTTCTGGAGTGATCTCTCCCAGACCCCACCCTGTGGTTAGCACGTCACCTTGGCGATACAGAATAACAACTTCCAAGTGTTCTATGATGCAGCAATCAGCATCTTTTACAGGTTGAGTTTTTTTTTTTTGAGAGATCATCCTAGGATTATACAAAAAAGGCTTCATATCAACATTGGACAACACATGGATTTAAGAAACACAAATCAACTAATAGAAATTATATTATATGTGGACAATAACCTCATTGCACCTTTTTCATCTCAATAGCATTGCATGGTATTTTATGTAAGAGGTCACAGTTGTGATAAGCATAAAATAAATAATAATAACAATGCTGATAAAGTTAATAATAGCTCTCATTTGTATGATGCTTTCAGGTTTTCAAAGTGCTTTACGAATATCTGATTTAAATATCGTAACTATTCCAGCAAGTAGGCATTACTAGTATATGCCTTTTACAAATGAGGAAACTAAACAATACTCTACCCACTGCACCATCTCCCTGCAAATACATTGCTTATAGGTATACATTGAGGGCTTCAACATAAGAGTGTGAACAACAGATGAGTTAATTGTTTCTCTAGTACACAGAATCTTTTGAAACCTATTAAATTCTCAACAATGTATTCAAGGTCTATGGGATCTTAAAATACTGACTGTACCTCTGTGGATCCCTTCTTTATCATTTCGACAATATGGTGGGTTAATTCCCAAGATCTTTGAGATCCCTTCGCGAATCCTATGTTCTTGTGTGAAAGTCTTAAAACGCTACTGAGTCCTCTAAGAATTCAAGTCAAATTTAAATATCATGAAGAATAAATGGCTAATGAGAAAATTAGCACAGCATCTCAAAGAACCTCTTATGGAAGATCGAAGTTATCATCTCACAACCCACCAGTCCATAACAAAAATCCTCTCAACAGTAAACCATAAACCACTAACCCACAAGACACCAATTTTAAAGCCAAGCACACTACCACATAGTAATCTACAAAAAGCCACTCCACAACACAATAATCCAGAGCCAATCTTTCTATGACATAACATTCCACTTTCTATCAAACTGCCACTGACCAAACCATAACCCACATCCTACCTCCTTGCATTCCTTTTCAGGAGTGATCTCTCCCAGTCCCTTCCCTGTTATTAGCATCCTCTGCACATGTTTCGTGATATAGAATATTAACATCAGAAATGTTCTATGATGCAATAAAGATCAGCTTTTCCTGGCTGAGTCTTTTTTTGAGAGATAATGCTGGGATTTGTCAAGTATTCTGTGATTCAATCAGCAGCTTTTTACTGGCCAAGTTTTTTATTTTTTTTTTTTTTATAGATAATGGTAGGGTTAGACAACAAAAGTCTGGATAACGATATTGGATATCATATGGATTTAAGAAACACAAATCAACTAATAGAAATTAAATTATATGTGGACAATAATCTCATTGCACCCTTGTCATCTCGATAGCATTGCATGGTATTTTATGCAAGAGGTCATAGTTGTGATAAGCATGTCATAAATGCTATTAACGATGCTGATAAAGTTAATAATAGCTCTCATTTGTATGATGTTTTCAAGTTTTCAAAGTGCTTTACAAATATCTTATTTGAATATCACAACTATTCCAGCAAGTAGGCACTACTATTGTCTGCCTTTTATAAATGAGGAAACTGAACAATACTCTACCCACTGCAGCACCTCCTTGCAAATAGATTGATTACAGGTATGCATTGAGGATTAGAAGAATCAGGTACCATAGGTAACAGCGAGGCAGACCCAGGTTGAGTTAAAGCCTGGGCCACCTCAGGAGGTGGGGGATTCTCCCTCACTTTACCAGCTGAATGGTCTGGGGTTTACCTGGGTGGATGGGTGAGCAGCAGGGAAATGTGTCAAGAGACAGCTCAGGCTTGGGAGGGGATCCAGGTGCCTGAGACCCCTACTGACTCCAAGCTGGGAGAGACCCAAGAGGCCATCTAGACCACCCCCCCCCACCTTACTGATGAGGAAACTGAGGCCCTGAGTCCCACAGGTGAAACACCCGTGCCTGCCCAACGCCCAAGCCCAGCTCTCCCCACCAGGCCACACTGCACTCAGGTTACTCCTGCCCCAAACACACCAGCGACACACTTAGAAACAAGTCAATAACTTTTATTTGTAACAAATCCTAGAACTGAACAATAGCCAACTTTGAATGCGAGGGCAGCTTTAGCATGCTTAGTCTTCCCCTGTCCTTTGTGCCCACTCCCAAGGTAGCACAGGGATGTCCAGTTCAGACAGCTCCTAAGCAGACAGACCCCACCTGACCTGCAGCTGTGGGGTCTCTGCTGAGAACACTCATAGCCAGCCCCTACCCCAGCCTTACTTCCTCTCAACAAGACACTGCAGCTCACAGCAAGGTCCAAAAGTAAAGGTTTAGCTGATGCCAATGATAGGTGGCATGGTGGATGGAGCACTCACGCTAGAGTCAAGAGGCCCTGAATTCAAATCTGCCCACAGATACTTATTAACTCTGTGACCTTGGGCAAGTCACTTAATCCCATTGCCACCCCCCAACCCTAAGCCAAGGCTTCCTCCTGGTAGGAGACAGGCCCATTCTAT
>JAQQSZ010019903.1:0-10264 GCA_028646595.1 Phalanger gymnotis
AAAAAAAAATTTCTAGATATTTGAGATATTAGACCTTTTCCTGAAAAATTGTCTATAACATTTCCCTCCGGTTTTCTAATTTCCTTCTGATTTTGGCTACATTTGTTTTATTTGTACAAAACCTTTTTAATTTAATGTAATTGAAATTATTTATTTTATACCTCACAGTGTTCTGTATCTATTGCTTATTATACATTATATTATACATTATTATACATTGTTCTCCTCTCCATAAATCTGATAGGTAATATATACCATGTTCTTCATTTTTTTCTTGTATTTCCTCTCTTTATAGCCAAATCATATATCCCTTTGGACCTTATATTGACAAATGGTGTAAGGTATTGGTCTATGCCCAGTTTCTGCCAGACTACCTTCCAGTTTTCTCAACAATGTGTACCACATAAAGAATTTTATCTCCGAAGTTGTCTTTACACGTATCAAAAACAAGGTTACTATATTCATTTGCTGCTGTAAATTATATGTCTACTCTTTTCCTCTGATCTTTTTATTTCTTAGCCAGTATCAGATAGTTTTGATAATTACTGCTTTATAATATAGTTTAAGATCTGGTATTGCTAAAGCTTCTTCCTTTATTTTTTTTTCATTATTTCCCTTGATACTCTTGACCTTGTGTTCCTCCAAATGAATTTTGCTATCATTTTTCTATTTCAATTAAATATTTTTTGTTATTTAATCAGTATGACATTGAGTATATGTGTGTGTGTGTGTTTGTGTGTGTGTGTTTGTGTGTGGATAATTAGCTTAGGTTAAATTGTCATTTGTATGATAATGATCCTGTCTGCCCATGAACAATTAATATCTTTCAATAATTTAAATCTGATTTTATTTGTACAAGAAGTTTTTTAAAAAATATTTTTGTTCATGTTGTTTCTGAGTTTGGTTAGGCAGCTGTATTCCCAGGTATTTTAAACTGTCTAGAGTTAATGGGGTATTTCGTATTGTCTCTTCTTTCAAAGTTTAGTTTGCGATATATAAGAATGTTGATGATATATTTGGATTTACTTTATATCCTGCTACTATGCTAAAATTATTGTTTCAAGTAACTTTTTAGTTGAGTCTTTGGAATTTTCCAAGTATATCATCATATCAGCTGCAAAAAGAGATAGTTATATCTCATTCCTTATTCTGATTCTTTTTATTTCTTTTTCCTATCTTATTACTATGGCTATGACTTCCGAAATAATAGTGAATACAGTTGATGACAGTGGACATCTTTATTTCACATCTGATGTTACTAGGAAGGCTTCAAGCTTATCCTTATATACATAATGATTTCTGATGGTTTTAGGTAAGTGCTTTTTATCAATTTAAGGAAAAGTCTCCATATACCTATAGTCTCATGTGTTTTAAGAGGAATGAGTATTGTACTGTGTCAAAACCTTGTTAATACAATCATATGATTTAAGAAAAAATAACTTTTGTTGTAATCAGTTATGTTAATCCTTATGTTAAGTCATTCCTGAATTCCTGATATGAATCTCACTTGGTCCTAATGTATACTCTTTGTATTATTGTGTCAGCAATGCAATAAGCACACCATCAATAATTGTGAATATGTGTATGTAGTTGTGTATCACAAAACATGAGAGACTATCCATACAGAAGGTAGAAGTAAAACGTTTATTCAGACACAAGATAGCCAGATCCCATAACTATGCAACCAACTCCCACAACCAGTAGACCTACTTTGTCATAACAGCAAGGAACTTAGAACACAATATCATAACATGGAGTCTCACCATCCCTAAACCATCCACCACCCCTGCTGAGGCCTTCCCAAAAACTCACTCATACAGCACAGCATGGCACAGCATGTCTGCTCTTTCCCTCAGCTCTAAATGTTGTAACTGCTCTCTCAGCATTTCCTGTGACACAATTTCCTTTTCCTCTCAGCAAGCTCCTCCCACCACATGTGACTTAGGCTTCCTGTGATGTAAGCAGGTCATATGGCCTATTAATAGGTGGGAAAGATCTTCAAATCTAAATTGCTATTACAATTATATAGATGTAATCAGTATCAGTATCAGTATCATATTTGTTTCATAAAAGGAGTTTGGTAGGATTTCTTCTTTGCCTATTGTTACAAATAATTTATTTTATATTGGAATTAGTTGATCTTTAAGTGTTTGATAAAATTCACTTGTAAATCCATCTGGTCCTGGTGCTTTTCTCTTAGGAAGCTCACTTATGGCCTGTTCAATTTTTTTTTTCTAAAATAGATCTATTTAGACATTTTATTTCCTTTGCTGCTAATCTAAGCAATTTATATATTTGAATATTCTTCCATTTCACTTATTAAATGTATTGACACACATTTGGGCAAAATAGCTCCTTATAACTAATTCCATCTTTGTTAGTGGTACATTTACCCTTTTCATTCTTTTAAAATTTTTTCCTCTTCTTTTGGTGGAGGAAGGAGGGAAGGCACGGCAGTTGGGATTAAGTGAGTTTTCCAAGGTACCTCCTTAACCATTTTGCCAATTTTACTTTTTAAAGATTAGTTCTCATCAGTGAATTTATTTCCATTTTTTCTGTTTTTTTTTCTTTTACCTCTCTATTTTGGTTTTTAAAGTCCTCCTTGTGTTCTTCTAGGAATGCTTTTTAGGCTGGAGACCACTTCACATTCCCTTTTGAGGTTTCAGATGTGGGTATAGTGTCAATGCTGTCCTCTTATGAATTAGTATTTTGATCTTCTCTGTCTCCATAATAGGAATCAATAGTGTTTGGTTTTCTTGTCTATCTTTTCATGGTATTTGTTTCTTTTTTCCCCCTGGCTTCTAAAGTGCATCTCTGCTTCTGGAAGTCATGGAGCTCTGTCCCAAGCTTCTTCTGCTAGGAACTGTAGGTCTGCTCACTGGCTTTGTATGCTATGGCCTCTGGTTTTGTAAGCTGTGGGTGAGGGGTAGTCTGGCTGTTGGAAGTCTCCTCTTCCCCTAGGGCTTCTCCACAGCATGGATGGTCTCAGCTGTTGCCTGTTCTGGTGTCTGCCACTTACCCTTCCTGTGAGAAGGCACATCTGGGGTCCTGGTGTTGAAGTTTGCTAGGTCTACCTCCCTGGGACTCAGGAACTCCTGCTGTTCTGCTGAGGTAGGGCTTGCTGGGATGCCTCTTTTCCTTCACTAGTCTCCTTCCATCATCACAAGATGGGTCCTCTCCCCAGCTTCTCAAGCTAAAAGGCTAAAAGCCCCACTTCTGGCTCCTCTAGTTCAGGGTTTCTCCCAAGGGCATATTATCTGGGTTAGGAAGGGAGAAATGAGAGCCATTTTACCTGGTTATCATTACTCCTGGCATTTCAAGAAACCGAGTTTCAAACCTTTAGACTGTGGGCTGGAGGCCTGAGGGGTAGCTGCTCCCATGGCCATAGGCTCTGTGCACATTTCTCATAGCTCTGACAGACTCCTGTCCTGGGCTGAGAGGCCTGGGGATCGCCACCATAGCCTGGTACATCTGCCCTGGGCCTGTTCCTGCTCCAGCATTTTGCATGTCCAATGCTCTGCCAGATAGGCACACTGCCTGGGTTCCTCTGCTGCCCCCACTTTGGTGTAGTCTTGTGCTGTTCAGCGCACCCAGTGCTCATGCCCCATTCAGTCTACTAGTGGCTTCTAACTCTCTCAAATCTGCTCAGATTCACTTTTTTAGAGGTATCTGACAGAATTTGTGAGGGAGCTCCAATAGTTTCCTCCTTTCACACTGCCATCTTGGCTCTGCCCTAACCCTAACCCTCCCCCTCCCCCCACCAGGCAACTGATTTTAAAGCTTCATCCCAAGATCTTATTATTTCAGAGTATGATTGTAGATTGATAAGAAATTCTCCATTGATTATCTACTTATTTCTCTGTCCAGTCACCTATGTTTTTATAATTTTACAATGTTCCAGATCAGTCATTCATTCTTTCTTTCATCCATCCACTATGTTCTTTTTTATTTAGATTTTTTATTTTTAGTTTATAACACTTAGTTTTACATGTTCTTGAGTTTCAAATTTTCTTCCCTTTCTGCCCCGCCCCCCCCAAAAACTGCATGCAGTCTGATATAGATGCTACATAGACCTTTGAATTAAACTTATTTACACAATAGTCAAGTTGCAATGAAGAATTATGAGAGAGTATGAATGGAATGGAATGAACGGAATGAGAGAAAAGAAACAAAACCAAAAAAAAAAAAAGAAGAATAAAAGAGAGCAAATAGTTTGCCTCAATCTGCATTCGGACTCCACAGTCCTTTCTCTGGATGTAGCTCACTTTTTCCATCATGAATCCTTTGGAGATGTCTTGAGCCTTGCATTGCTGAGGAGAGCCAAGTCTATCAACATCCACTATGTTCTTAATACTTACTCAGTACAAGACACTATGCTAAATAATAAAGGTTCAATTAAATAATCTTTCCTGGAGATGACAAGACCAGGGGGAACATGAACACTATTATCAAGTATTTGAGGGATTTCAAAGTAAAAGAGGGATTATTGTTTATTCTATGTGGCCTCACAGGGAAAGGATATCTATCTATCTGTCTGTGTGTCTATCTATCTATATCAGTGGCTGCTACATTGGGAGGGGGATATTTTTAAAGCAGTAGAGTTTTCATTGGAGTGTATAATTCTAATTTCCCTTTTGACTTTATAATGAATTATTTTGCATTTTTCTGTGAGAGTTTTACGTTAATAGTTCCAGAAAATTTAACACTATCATTTTTTTTTAAATGATCATTAGGGATAAGAAGGAGAACTTAATGGAATGTGTTTAGGCAGGAGGCAAAACTGACACTTCATACTTTGTGGTCAATAAGCCATCTGCTGATTACAACACCTGACTTTTACTACTGTTTAATCCAATAGCCTTAATTTTCTGTACTGTTGATGGTCACTCTTGCTTTTATTGTCTTTGGCTCCTGAGAAGAAACATTTTAGTAAAGAGTTCTCAAATGTCCAATTTAAACTGTTTCCATTTTTCCCTGTGCCCATTACCCTACCTCTTTTTTTGTGTGTGTAATGGCCATTGTTATAATTTATGTCTCAGCATCATAATGCAAACTTCTTGACAAGTTAGATCCCAGTAGAAGTTTTAAAATAAAACAGGTTATTGACCTGATTGCCTAATACCCCATAGACTTCTTTTTCTAGGACTTGGTTCCCATATTATCTTTTGATGTTTCTGCAGAATAGGTGAGCATTTGCTACACCAGCCGCCTAATTAGGAACAATAATGTCACTGGGGATATCTCAGACCTTCTGCATACTGAATCACTGTGTCCTGAAATATAAAGGGTGGGGTAATGCATCTTATAAATGCCAATTTAGATAGTTTCTAATCACAGATACTTCATCAACTCACAAAAGAAAAACCTCAGTAGGTGCACCACTTCGAAATCTGGGACAACTTACATGTAATTTCAGGAATCAGCAGGGACACACAGCTGGAGAAAAATAAAAAGCTTGCTGTAATTGAAAATTGCCTTGAAGCTTGTTTGTGATTAAAATGAAGTTCAGTTCCTTGAAATCTTGTTTAGCAATTAAATCTGTTTTACTTAGGCAATGAAATATTGTCTATTGTCCGGGAATGATAAAAACTAGTACAGACATGCTTTAGTATTTGATGCTAATTGAACATGTGCAGTCAAGGCAAAAAAAAAAAAAAGTGGCAGAATCTATAGCCACGAAGCCAATGTCTTTCCTTCAAAGTAATCTTGGGTTTATCATGCTCAGTTAAACTATCCAACTCAACTTAAAGTTCAGAATATACAGAATCATTAAATTAACAAGGAAAGTTAATAACAGTATTGCAGGATGGCATACCTGGAAATATAACTTCCCTGGACTTTCTGATCTATACATACTGTCTTCTTTTTTAATAATTTCCTAATTGGGTTATTATGCCCATACATGCAAATACATCTATGGCTAATTAAGATATGTTGTTTTCAACTATCTTTAAAATTTCACTGTTCTACAACTGCTAGATGAAAGAGAAAGTGAAAGCAATGTGAATAACACAGAGCTTATATTTCTTCCTCTTATAGAAACATTTAAAATTCAATAAATAAATTAAAAAAATGAAATATAGGTGATTCACTTTGAAGCTCTGGGAGCTGTCACTGAACATCTAATTTTTGAGTGCTATGCTTTTTGACAATTTTGTTTTTAAGTTAATCTTTATTATTAGTTTGTTTTACTTTTTTAAGTTTGTTTCAAGTTAATCAGTAGTTTCTAATAGATAACATTATAAACAGTTGCCAATAAATGTTTCCATCCCTTGACATATATTTTACACTGAAGTTGTCTTAGTAGGTTTTCCTTAATTTATCTCACATTTTGTAGTTTCATAGTTACATTAAGAGTTCTATAAGACAAAATAAATGTTTATAATATCTCTCTTACCCTGCACATATCTTTGTCCATTGAAGTGAAAGCATTGTAGTACTTTAGAAAGGACAATGCCTGGTTTATTAGGCATGGATGTTAATGTACTCCTCGCAGAACTGGACCGAGTATATTTTAGATAAGCTTTTTGTTCCCACCCCCTTTCACTTCCAATAAGGGGAGGTTTCCAGCTGATACATTTGATTACTCTGGCTAACATGCTTGATTGCTCTAATCTAGAGCATAAGGGCCAATTGCCATTCCTTCTGAATGGTAACTATTACTTATCTATGCCTACTGGGTATGCCTTGCCTTGAAAGTCTCAGTTCTTTTGTAGCTAAGAGAAAAAAAGAGGAAACCATGAGATGGATATTTAGGCATATTTATTGGCTTTCATGAAATATGTACGAATTAAATTGAATGAATTTAGAAGTGTTAAAATTGGTCAACAAAAGGGCTTTGGAGAGAGACCCACATTAGACATGAGGGGGCTATAGCATATTAAAAATAAAATATGATTCAAGAAAAAATGCCATAACAGTGGTGTATAATGGGAAAGAAAGTGTGATGGTCACATGGCAATGGACAGTCCATGCACTTCGTTGGTTGGCATACAATACACTGTCGAGAGAAATAAAGAAATATTCACTGTGCATTGTCTGGAACTAATATTGAAGATTTTGTAACTGGATGGGAGGGAAGAAATGGGATGCAATTTGCATTATTGGAAGGGCTACCCATATTAGTGTGGTCACAAATCAACAGAATAACTGCAAACTTTAAAGCATTATAAAATGGCAGTTATATGGAATTATTATTTTTTCAATGCATAGCAAATCAACATGGAAAAAGCCAAGGTAAAGTTTGTAGATACTCTTAACACTGTGACTATTAGCACCCTAACCCTAAAATATTGATTGTACAAAAATGTGAATATTTTGGAGGTAGGAGCTAAAACTGATATGAATCTAAATTCCTAGAAGGATAGCTAATTTCCTCATAGAAATGTTCCTTACTCCCAAGACTTACATTAAAAAAAAAGACACAAATGCCAATGCAACAGTGATATTACACATAATATTCAGCATCCTTGTGCATATGATTATATAGACAAGTTTATATTCTAAGTCATCTTTAATTTCTTTCTCATTTTGTCAATATGCCATGTTTGCTTACTGGGGTGACTTTGAGACTCTTTTGGTCTCTTTGTTATGTAAAATGATTTATTTCATTTAAGCTTCCATATACCATTATTATAATTTTTTTCAGTATCATATATATGCACTGTTCATTTTCATTATCGACTTGTTTAAATAGGTGAGGATTGAATTGTATGAATTATATTACATCTGTTTTCATATCATTCTTTCTTATAGATACATATTCTGATCTTTACTTTTGAAAGGTATTGAGATAAGTATATACAGAAAGATGGTTCCGAGATTAGCACCACAAAATAATGAAGCCTTTCCTGTCCATTGAAAAATAGTGAACAATTGTGTTGTAACTCTTTATTTGCCCTTTTCAGTGCCTAAGGAGAGTAACTGTGGGTTTAGTAAGTATGATGTTTATATAGGAAGGTTATATTTTGTGTTTGACTTCTTTCATTCCTTATTCTTCATCCATGCTTTCCATTACATTTCTCAATATTCTCACGTATTTCCATCTTTTCATTTAAATAAATAAACAAACAAACAAACAAATAAATAAAAGAAAAATGTACTTACTATGTGCAAAGTACTATGCTAAGAGCTGGTGATACAAATAGAAAATAAAGACAATTATGCTCTCCTGGAGCTAGCATTCAAATGGAGAGATAACAAATAGGGAAGGTTTTATTAGAAAGTTAAATGTTTATTGTGGTACAGTAACAAAGTAGATGATTGTAATGCCAAGCAGGGTGGGATTTTTTTAAAATTGTTTTCTCTTTTGGAATCCTTAGGCATTCAAGTGCGTTTAATGAGTCTTGCCTTTGTTTGTAGGCAGGTAAAGTGAGACCTTTTGTCTTTTGTTTTGGAGTGCTTCTCAGCACTGAGGTAATCAAGTACCTTTGATTAGTCTAGCCTTTCAAATGTAATGGCAAGTGAAGTGGGACCTTTTGTTGTCTTGGAGAGCTTCTCAGCACTGAGGCAATTGGTGTACTTTGAGTCTTTTCTTTGCTTAAATCAAGAGTCATTGATTGGAAACAATATGATGTGGTGCTAATGATTAAAGATTTTTCCCACACCCCTTTTGCTAAGTAGGCATGGTCCCCCAGGGCCATGAGCAGGGTATATGTGCTCTGAGGTTGGCATTTTGCTTTTGGGGGTACACTCATTGGAAGAGTGTTGATGATTTGACCAGATTTGGCTACTCTGGGTAGCTGCAGGAGCTCCCCATCCCATCCCAGCTTTGAAAACTCAGATGTTGGTGCTTCTCTCTCTGGTAACTATGTCTGCTATAGTCAGACAGTTAAAGGCTTGTCTGTTGATTTCTGTGTGTATTTTGCTCTGCTTATATAGTTTCTGTTTGTAATTTCTGTTTGTATTTGCTCTGAAGGTCAGGGTGCTGACTTTTTCCCCTGAACTAAGTGAATTATATATGTACGTTTAATTAAAGTGAGGATGTTAATCCCTAAAATTGCTTTCCTTAGAAAAGTAGATCAAAAATCCTGTGCTAGCAGACCTCCTGTGTGCTCATGTTGTTGGTCTTTCACTTCCACAGCAGATGCTAGCAACATTGTTGTTGCAATGATAATGGCTATTCTTTCATCTCAATTCTACTTATAAAATTGATAATATTCTAATGTCAAAGTACTTAGTAGAGCCAAAGATTTTGGTACCAATAACATCTTTTCCTAAGTTTTCAATAGCTGAGCCTGCAGCAACTGTCAGAGTAATTGACAGACTGCATATCCATAGGGGTTCCTTCCCAGGATTATGGCAGTGGACACTAGGAAGTATTGCCATTCCAAAAGCTCATGGGCTTTCTCCATCCATTGAGTCATGAGGAGAGGTAGTGGTGATGGTTTGAATAGCCTGATTCATACAGCTTCTTGTTCTTAAAGGTACCCTGCTGTTTCAGGTAGGGCTAAATATTCCAATTTAAGCTTATTTAATTTGCAAGATTATATTCTGTTCTTTATACAACTTCTCTTCTTTTCTTTTCTGTCATCTATATTATTATATAATCAGCAAATATTTTTGCAGTAATCTTTGTTGTTGTAAATACCTATCACAAGTGCATATAAGAAGACAAAATGTCCATATAATGTTTCCACTTTCTGCCTTTGGCATGAAGTAAAACCAACTATGCAAGCATCTTCCTGTGCTTTTCCAAGCCATGTATGTATATGTATATATATATATATATATGTATGTATAAGCCAGCTTTCCATTTACCTATAACATACTCATTTCTTCTGGTTGAGTTAATAGTGAAAATGCCAGGATTAATACCATTCAGCATAGTCTGTCTATTCATTTGTCATTAAACAAGTACACGTAGAGTACCAAGAGCCACAATAAAGGTTATATAGACAGTTTTAACATTGTCGTTCTTATACCCATATGTTAAAATATGACATTGTTGACAAATTGACAAAATATGACATATGTTAAAAAATGACATTGCAAAAAGTGAGTATTTTGGAGGTAGGAGCTGGAACTGATATAAATCTAAATGACTAAGAGGACAGCTAATAATTTCCTTGAGAATTGTTCCTCACTCTCACCCTCAACTCTGCCTTTAAAATAAAAAAAAAATCCCTACAAATTCCAAGCATTAGATGTTTTACTTCTGGATCAATGTTTAGATATTCCACATTGATACTTTGCAAAAGGATTCTGTGGAAACATTTGGGATTAGGAAGAAAATCAGAAGAGTAATTCTTCATAGTGAATTTTT
>JAQQSZ010019904.1:0-10263 GCA_028646595.1 Phalanger gymnotis
TAGTAAGTAAAGAGGGCTTTTGAGTATTCACACCTGACAAAACCAGCAGAAATTAAAACTTTTACTCTTAACATCCATTTCTAAAATATCCTTATCCATACACATAGATATATATGGTACAGGATTAGGAAGAAGCTTTGCATTGGAATACTAATATAGTCATTCACATCCTATATCTGGATTCATTTTTCGTAAACATCAGTTTAGACAGGATGACAGTTTTCTACTCCTTAATGGAAACTGACCAGCTTCCATGTGAAATCCAATGTTACAATGAAACACTGGTCTTACTTTTACACTGACAGAGAAACAGTCTATTAAAATGTGAAATCCATCTAAATATGCTTTTAAAAAATGAAGTACAGCATTTAGTTCCTCTGGCTCTGCTATCAATTAGGGTGATAAGAAGGCACTCAAAAGCTCCCTTTTCAATTAAGTTTTCTACCTTCCAACTGAAATGTTCCTGTCATTGAATACTGCATAGTGATTTTTTAAAAGGCTTCATCTTAGCAACCAAGTGATAACTTTCAAATCATCAAGAATCCAAACCGATTAAATCCTAACACTAATTACTTCTTTTTAAAACAAAAGACACTTGAAAGCAAATGGCTATGAATATATGTATATGTATGTATGTATATTTGTATTATATATATACATATGTATTTGTGTACATGTGTGAATTCCATTAACATTCCTTATCTTTTCCCCCCAACTCAAAATTCTGTTGACAACTCATGCTCAGGCTCAAATCATCATTCAAATCATAATGAAGGCATAATTCCGTTCTCTCTCTGTACATGCTAATTTCACTACCACCAGATGTAAAACCCACACAGAAATTCCTATAGAGTATTATTAGCTGGCAAGGAGCAGCATTAGAATGCATAAAGGTATCTGCTCCAGCAAGTAAATATTTTGGTTTTAATTACATTATTACCTTGTTTTATGCTGCTAATTACTACAATTTATTGTATAATTGACTCTGAAAGAAAAATATTGCCAAAGCAGTACTTTGGTCCTAAACTGAGCATAGTAGTGTATCAACAAGTTTGCCTGACTTTGCAGGTCTCTTTAGGATCTAGGGAGAAATTGTGAGTATTTGTTATCAGTATCTAGCCAAAATAATATTGTTTTATTTGGACTTGCTTTCTCAAAAATCAAAAGCCTTCAGATTTTCTTTTTTTTTTAATAATTTCACTTTTTTTTCTATTTGTCATGGCCAGCATTTGTTTACATGTGTTACAAACTAATTATTTAAAATAATTTTTGTCTGTTCTATCTTCCCTACCCTCTACATAGGTAATATATACTATAGCTCCTTTCTGATTTATTTCTCTACAAGTCACCAGCACAATAAATACATGCCTTACATTAATATCACAGAAAAGCACTACGACTAAACAGCCATCACTGGAAACAGCATTGCTATCTGCTAAAAAGTTTCTTCTTCAATCTCATTAGTCAAAAAACTTTAAAGATTAAAAGATTAAAGCCAACAAATGAATATTAGAAATAACAAGAGATGGGCCCAGGGTGAAAACAAATGAACTCATTCTTCAGACTCAGCAACCATTCATAAGCCACGTGAATAGACCACTTGAAGTTTATGCCTTCAGACCAGACTTTCCAATGAAATAACACCTTGTACCTACTCTGGGGCCATCCATTGTTCTCATAATTTATACCAGATTTGAAAGGTAATAAATACTTTCAGGGAACTCTATTAGTTGAAGTCTAAGGCACATTTTAACAATGTTCATTAACACACGTGCTCCTTTTTAGTAAATGAAAGTTCAAGACAGCACATACTTCAAAATAAATTGAACATACACATATAGTTGAATGCAGGTGTACTTTTCAAGTGCCAGGAATTATCCTGGACTCCTTGGCCACGTTACAACCAACTTCATTGGTTGAAGTGATGACAATGACATCTTCCTAGATTAAGAGAATAACAATAAGTGAAGTTATATATTTTATATATCTACGTGAACTGTGATTCTTTTTGAAACTAAAAATTAATTCCTGATAACATATAGTACCATTAAAAATAAAATTAGTGAGAATATAGGTACTAGCATATGTTTTCTTTGACTACTATTTCTACTTATTTTATGGGTGGATATGCATGCTTTTTTAAATTTTTTTTATTTTTTGGTCATTTGTCTTGAACTAATGTGCCCTCTAATGGTTAAGGTGGAAGAATTGCGACTGTAAAAAAAAAAAGAAATGACATATGTTATAAGAAATGCATCTACTTAAAGAATACTTAAAATACTTAAAGAATGAGTAGAGATTTGTTCAAAAAACACATAGTAAGAATAAACATCTTGAAAGTTTTTCTATGCAACAGAGCAGGAAAAATTACACTCAGCAGACTACAATGAAATGTATTCAATTTTTCATGATAATCTTCAACCCCAAAGAAGACATCATGTTAAATCTTGTATGCACTAATTCTAAATATGGATTTTATGTGTGTCCTATCAGTTCCAATATAGATTTGAAGAGTTCCCAAATTTAAGAAATGCATCTTTAAAATTTCATTGCTTCTGTATTTTCCTTTTTCACATATCTAATTCTGGAACAGAAGCATTTCAAAGAAAAAACAATTTCCCCAAATATGTTAAGTAACCATCGACTTTATTCTCTCATTCTGTCTGCATAACAGAGAATTAAGTGGAGATTTAGTGATTATCCAGCTAACCGGACCAAAGTTGATAGCAAACCAAGAGAATTCAAACAGGAAAAGTACTCTGTGTGTGTGTGGGTGGGTGGGTGGGTGGGTGCGAATGGGGTGTGGGTGTGTGTGAGCCAGTCAAGAAGCATTTATCAGATGCCCACTCTGTGCCAAGCATTGTGCTAAGCACTGAGAATGCAAAGAAAGGCAAAAGAGAATACCTGCTCTAAAGGAGCTGACAGTTAACATGCAAACTACTGTACAAACAAGATATAAACAAGTTAAATTGGAGAAAATTGAAAGAGGAAAAGGACTAGCATTAAAGAGGAATCAGGAAAGGCTTCTTGTAGAAAGTGGGATTTTATCCAAGACTTGAAGGAAGCCAAGGAAAAGAGAATGTGCTTGTAGAGAAGAAAGGTTTCATTAGGTTTTTAAATGGTAGTGAGGAGGATATCAATGGAAACTAGGTGATACCCAAGATTCCTCCAGGATTTAACATTTTATGATCCTAAGAACCCCCCAAATGACTTTATACTATTTCACTTCGAAAATGATGTATATAGCTAACACTACTTGGCCTTGTTACTTTAAGTTTTTCTTTTTCCCAATATGTCTTCTTTTATCTCAAGCTCTCTTTCTGAAGGCAGAAATTGCTTTCCCTATACTGCTAGTCATAAAAGGGTACCTAGCTGCTAATCAATTGAGTCAGGTCCTCCTGACATTGTCTTAATATGGTAATGGCATCAGTGGAACACTCTGCCATTCTTTGCTCTTTCCATATTGCTAACCCATCTCCTCTTCCTATCATACAATTCCTTAATGGTGTCTTAATGGTAACTTCTATTCTTAAGAATTTCTCACTGGTTATGTGTTGTATACTGTTCACCCACCATGTGCTTCTCCATTGCCCTCTGTTTGTTGCTGCCTATTTTAAATTGTTTCAAGGCATTTATATTCTATCCCTCGACAAGATCTGTAAAACATTATCATCAAAAATATGAGTCTTTGCTTTTATGGAAAACATGATCAATAAAAAAGTTTTACATTCTATCAAAAGCATGTCAGCCTACTCTCCTCCTGTTCCAATCAGGCCACACTCATTATCCATCTTTACTGTCTGCCCCTACATATATACTGATGGAGAAGCTCTATAGGGTATCCATCCAAATGAATATTGAAATCTAGGAAATAGACGTTGGCAATATTGGATCTCTTCCTTTAAAAAGTAAGAAGATAACATGATGATAATTTATAACTATGGAAAATAAGCTCTTAGGATGCATTTTTTTAGTTGGACATCTTGCCAAGCTTTCTTCAAACTGCATTTACTGTCAAATGTTCCTCCCTCCTTTATGAGATAACACAGCAGATAATCCTGTCTTCTATCAACTTTTTGGGTAAGATTTTACAAATGAATTTGCATTCTAATCTGGTGTTGCCTTTGGGGGCTATATCTGTCCATGTGCCAAGTAAGATAGATGTTTGCTGACTGATTCGCTTTTTAGACTCTTTAATTCTCCTGCATGTGGCTACAAAAGGTAGTTTACAGTGGTTAAACTTTTCAATATCATTTATTTGTCATTTTAAGATATTTTTAATATCTTAATTTTATTATATCTATATTATATCTATAATTTTATTATATTTAAGATATTTTATAGATTTGAGATATATTATATTTCAGGTATTTTATAATTTTTAAATTATGAATATTTAACATTAAATTTTTAAGTTTTAAATTTTAGAATTAAAGAAATTTAATTTTTATAATTTTGAAGATTATTTGCTTAAATAGCTAAGTTGTATGAATTATATGTAATATCTCTTTCTTATCTTATTCTTTATTGTTAGGTTTTTGTTCATTTGTACTAATTCTAATCTTAGTTCTATTTAAAGGTCAAAGTATACTTAAACAGCTGACTTGGAGATGACATAGTCTTTTCATTTTTTTGTCAAAATATAATCTATTTCAGATTGAGGGAAATACATAGTAGTCATAACTATGAAAAATTTACAGCAAGTTTCTCTGATAACAACCTCATTTCTCAAATATAGACAACTGAATCAAATTTATAAGAACACAAGTCATTCCCCAATTGATAAATGATCAAAGGATATGAATAATCACTTTTCAGATGAATTAATCAAAGCTATTTATAATATTGAAAAGTTCTCTAAATCACTATTGATTAGAGAAATGCACATTAAAACAATGCTGAGCCAAACCTACCAGATTGGCTAATATAACAGAAAAGGAAAATGACAAATGTTGGAAGAGACATGGGAAAACTGAGACACTAATGCATTGGTAGTGAAGTGGTATACTGATTCAACTATTCTGTAGGGCAATTTGGAACTATGCCCAAAGTGCTATAAAATTGTGTATACCCTTTGACCCAGCAATACCACTACTAGATCTGTAGCCCAAAGAGATATAAAAAAGAAAAATAAAGGACCTATATGTACAAAAAATATTTAGAGAAACTCTTTTTGTAGTGGCAAAGAATTGGAAATTAAGTGGATGCCCATCAATTGGGGAATGACTGAATAAGTTTTGTTGTATATGATTGCAATGGAATACTATTGTGCTATAAGAAATGATGAGCAGGATGCTCATAGGAAAACTTGAAAAAGACTTAAATGAACTGATGCAAAGTGAAATGAGCAGGACAGTAGAACAGTGTATACAGTAACAGCAATATTGTATGATGATCAATTGTGAATGACTTAGCTATTCTCAGCAATACAATGATCCAAAACAATTTTGAAGGACTCAGGATGAAAAATGCTATCTATCTCCAGAGAATGAACTGGTAGAATCTGAATGCAGATTGAAGCATATTTTTTCTTTCCTTTATTTTTCTTGGGGCTTTTTTGTCTGTGTTTTCTTTCACAACAAGACTAATGTGGAAATAAGTTTTTCATGACAGCACATGTATAACCTGTATCAAATTGCTCACCTTCTCAGAGAGGGGAATGGTGGGAATGGAAGGAAGGGGAGAATTTGGACCTCAAATTTTTTTTAAAATTGTTAAAAATTATTTTACATATAATTTGGTAGAAAAAATATTAAAATTACTTTAAGATATATATATAATCTATTTCATTCTTTGTAGTTTTATTTGGTTTTTCCCCCATGTCCAGTTCCTACCAGCTCCTGAATTCCTCGAAAACTCTATCTTTTACTTAGTCTATTGTGGTATCTTATCTGTATATATAATGTCTATTTCCTTTAAATTCTCAGTTTTGCTAACAAATAATTGTGTATAGTAGTTTCTCCTAATTATGTTTATTTCTTTTCTCTTTATTGTGAATTCCCTTTATTCATTACTTATTTTGGACATTTCATTTTCTTTCTTTTTTTCTTGATCACATTAGCTAATGGTTTATCAATTTTATTAGTCTTTTTAAATAGCTCTTGGGTTTATCAATGCTATCATATTTTTATCATAAATTTTCTCTCTTTCTCATAATTTCTAAGATTTCTCCTTTCATGTTTATTTTAGAATGTCTTGGTACAACTTCAAAATACATCTAACTCTCAACCATACCTTCAGCTCAGTGGTGTGTGGTTGAGGTAACAGTAGATAAGCTGAACAAAGTTTCTTCAGTACAAGAAGAGAAACCTTTTGACCTTAACCACTTCCAAACTTTGTTCCACGTAGCCAGAAGCAAACCTCTTCTTTTCTTACCAGCCCCAATAACATGCAGCAATGACCATATCTATATATTCAATCAAGTCCACCCTCAGGAGCTACCTCAGTCTTCCTCTTGCGTACTCAAGTCTTGGTTTGATCATGATAAGATTATTCTACTAGAACCACATAAAGCACAGGAACTAGGGAATTCTGGCTAAGTATCAAGATTTTTCCTTGTTGCTGGTATCCAATACCCACTTCACTAATTTGGTATATTCCTGATCCCCATTTCAGAATACTTCTCTGGATTCTGGACCTATTTCCTACTTTGACCTTGCAGATTTGTCTAAACATTGGAACATTGCCTTAACTTTTCCCACCGGGCTGCATTCCTCAGGACTTCTCCACTATATCCCAAAAACCTCTCCATTCTGGAAGATCTCTCCAGACCTGGAACCCACATCTTGGAAGTACCCTCTGCCCAACTTCCAAATGATCTAAAATGTTGCCCAGGTATTTCTGCTTGTTTGTTTTAGTCAAATGTGATTTCATTGATATAAAGAACTCTTTGCGTGGGAACTCCCTCTATCAAAACTGTCTCTACCTACTCAGATCATCAAAATATATCTATGAATTATACATAGTTTTATAGACTTGCCTGTAATATTAAGAAGTTAAGTGACTTTCCTGTTACCTAGTATATGTTAGAACCAAGACCATATGCCACTGAACTGAGGGTGAGGTTGAAGTAGGTCTAGTCTCAGATTGTACTGGAGATTTATAAAACAAGTACAAAAGAAGAAATCTTGAAAATTATGAGAAAGAGAAAATTTTAAATGAAAAATGTAGCACTGACAAATAAACCCAAGAGCTATTTTTTTAAAAATATAATAAAATTCACATGGAGAAATTAGGTGGTACAATGGATCGGGTGCCAAGCCTGCAGTCAAGAAGGTTCATCTTCCTGAATTCAAATCAGGCCTTAGACATTTGCTAGCTATGTGACCCTGGGTATTTAACCCTGCTTGCCTCAGTTTCCTCATCTATAAAATGAGTTGAAGAAGGAAATGACAAACACTACAGTATCTTTGCCCAGAAAATCCCAAATGGGATCAACAAAAAGTCAGATATGACTGAAATGAATGAACAACAAAAATTGATAAACCATTAACTTGTTCAAGGAAAGAAAAAAGAAAAATTGGGTCCAAAATAAACCTAGATATTCCAAATATTTACTAAATCTTATCATTTCTATCTCCAAATTATACCTCATATATGGCCCCTTCTATCTACTCACACATCCATCACACACTGTAATTCAGGCCTTCATTAAATCTCATTTAGCTTAACAGTATAACACTACTAATAATTATAATAATAGCATTTATATAGCACTTACTATGTCCCAGATACTGTGCTAAACACTTTACAAATATTATCTCATTTTATCTTCACAATAACCTTAGAAGGTAGGTGCTATTACTGCCCCCATTGTACAGATGAGAAAAGTGAGGCAAACAGAGGTTAAGTGACTCATCCCAGGTCACACAACTACTGTCTTATTGTAATAATATCTTATTTAGTCTCTCTGCATTAAGCTTCTCCCCACTCTGATCCATCTCCCAAAGCTTGGAGGTGCCTGGTATATAGTAACAGCTGCTAAAGTGATTTTCCTAAAGCATAGGCATGGCTCTGTCACTCCAATACTCAGTAAACTTCAGTAGATCCTGTTTACCTCTAGGATCAAATATAAACTCCTATGTCTAGAATTTAAAGCTACCTACTTCTTTAGTTTTCTTATATATTGCTCCCTGCATACACTTATGGATCAGCCATACTGGTCTACTTGCTGATCTTCATATACAATACTCCATCTTCTGACTGTACTTTTTTCAGGGGTTGCCTCTCATGCCTAGAATGCTCTCATTCTATATCTGTGCCCCTTGGCATTGCTGATATTCTTCAAGAACCAGATCATTTTAATAGGAGGACTTTCCTGATTCCCCCAGCCACTGTTACTTTTCCATTCAAGGTTAGCTGGTTTCTGCTTTGTATGTATATTATATATGCCAATTGTATATATGTACATGTTGTCTCTCCCATTATAATGTGCTCTCCTTGAGGGCAAGGATGGTTTCACTTTTTTCCTTTGTATCTCTGATGCTTAACATGGTTCCTGTTGCATAATAAATGCTTGCTGACGAAGTTAGTGATTATTGACATCAAAGATGGCACATTCTCCGTTAAGCCATGCTTCCTCCCTTAGTCCATTCATTTAAGGGATTTTTTATAAAGCAACTGCGTGCTAACATAATTCACTACTCAGCATAGAACCAGGGCTTGAGATTAGGAATAAAGAGATTTAACTTCTTTCCATTTCTTTAGAGTGAATGAAAGCCTTCCTGCCCTTCACAGATCCTCTTGCCTTGCCTCCTTCTTTTCTATTTCAAAATACATTTTCCTGTCTTCTCCACTTTAAGTAGAATGGGTCAGAATCAACCTAAAGGCATAGCTAGAGGAAGAAGACAACCATTTCAGTTCCACTCCTCCACCCAGTACCTGCAACCTCTACATGTATTCATGGAATTAACACTACATAGATAGGACTACATCTTCACAACATTCAACATGAATTTCCCAAATGCAGAAAAAGAGTTGCAGGAATCCTCTAACTACATTTGTTGCAAGTTACAATGAGGTTTGAAGTTTAACAACATATTTGCTCCTTTTATTGATACTATGTCAAAGTGCTTACATCCAAAAATCCTTTTTTTTCATTTTTATGGTATAAGCATTATATTGTCCTCAGGAAAGAAAGCCAATTAAAGTAGAAATTAATAAATTACTACATTCTAAACAGTACAAATTCATTCAGCCTAGATATTTTTTTAAGTTTCAAGAGACACTGGATTTTTTTCTATTCAATAATGTTAAATTAAAATTCATTAAATGGGACTCTCTTAGTTTGAATCTCTTATCATTAATTTTCCAAACATAAAACTAATTTCCAGTTTGATTAAGTGATTTTTCTTCATGCAAATAGAAATATTGTTACCATATACTTTCATCTTTAAATTAATTATAATCTTCTGCTATTAAATCACATGGCTATTTGTATGCATCAAATATGCTCTGGACTCACCATACCAGGGTTAGGCTGCCTGTATCACTCCCACAAAGTTCAAAAGGCACCCTCAAAGGATGGGATATTTCTTGACTAATGCTATCAGTTCAAGTTCCAACAGGCTGTGTTCCCCCAGTGTTAGCCTCCAATAAGTGACTAGCACCCCACTTTACATTGGTTATCTTTTAGAAAGGGATATTTATTTCAAAAAATATAGTAAGGAAAAAAATATCAACATTCTGCTCCCAACACCTCTGGGGAACATTCTCCCTTATACCTCTATCTCTGTGGAGAATGAGCTCATTCTTAGCACAGTTTCTACATAGCATTAGTTCCACCAAGTTCACATCTAGCTGAAGCCCAACTCACAGATGAGCCCTCACCTTAGCTATAATTTAGCTTACCAATTAGCTGGGTCCCAAAGGATTTCTTAGGGCTGAGCTGGGTGCAAAATCTGGCATAGACTCTGACTTTTGGTCTCCCAAATCCTGGACTCCCCCAGATTTCCCAGAGACTCATTCTTCTTTCTTCAATATTTTTTTCAGTCTTTTTTGGGTCTCCTTTAGCAAGTCATTGACTTGTTTTTCATGGTTTTCTTACATCCTTCTCATTTCTCTTCCCAATTTTTCCTCTACTTCTCTAACTTGCTTTTCCAAATCCTTTTTGAGCTTTTCCATGGCCTGAGACCAGTTCATGTTTTCCTCGGAGGCTTTTGATGTAGGCTCTTTGACTTTGTTGACTTCTTCTGGCTGTATGTTTTGGTCTTCTTTGTCACCAAAGAAAGATTCCAAAGTCCGAGACTGAATCTGAGTGCGTTT
>JAQQSZ010019905.1:0-10262 GCA_028646595.1 Phalanger gymnotis
TCACTTTTCTCTGAACCCATGACGATATGGAATAGGAGGAATAGGAATTGCCTGCCTTATTGAGGTGATCAAATGAGATAATGTTGAAAGCTTTCAATTACTATAGAAGTATATGCATTTCCTTCATAACAACCTCTCTGGGCCTCAGTTTCCCTACCTGTAAAATGACAGAGCTGAATCCCATGATCTCTGAGGTCCTTTCCAGATCCATATACCAGTTTCCTATAATTCTACATTTCTTTTAGACACTGAAGAATTACTTCTGCTCTGCTCAGGATTCAGGAACTGACCACCTGGTAAGAAGGGAGGCTCCATCTGTCCCTTCTTATCCCCTACTCCTTAATCTGGCCTTAGGATATCTGCTGCAGAATAGCCTCAAATAAAAATAGATTTAATCGGTAAGCTCAATTATGAAAATAAACGATCTGAGTATTAGCCACAGTTCTGTAAGGCCTCGGTTTACTCATTAGTAAAATGGGGCTAGTTGCACCACTGGGTGAGAAAGAACGTTCTATGCAGACGTGGGATGTGATCAAAATGATTCTCGACCATGATCATTGAGCCTTGTTTCCTGCCCACACCCCAGTGAAGCAGGAAAGGAATTCGTTCCAAGACCAATATTGATGAGATGGCTTGTATTCAAATATCAGCATTAAGAGTAAGGCCTAAAACTGTATCAATACACCCCCTCTCTTTGCCAGCCAATTAGTCAAACTGGGGGCCTGCACCAGAGCACCTTTTTGGACATCTTGTTTTGTACATACTCTCCAATAGAATGGAAGCCCCTTGAGGGCAGGAATTATCTCCATTTTCTTTATATCCCTAGAACCTAGCACAGTGCTTAGCACATAGTTGGTGCTTAATAAATGCTTGTTGGTTGTTTGATTTATCATGGACTCTTTCCTGGGGAGAATTAGCAGGGATGAACTTCAGCTATGACACCCTGCTCCATGGTCTGGCTCTGGGGAGAGTCTGGCTTTGATTGTGAAGCTTCCATGACTTGTTCTCTCTACCAGGAACCCTTATGGGGTGGACCTAGCCTCCTTCTAGAACACCAAGACAATGGAGCCTTCTACTGGACCAGCTGGAAAGGAAAAGACATGGAAGAATTGCAGAATCCCAGACGGTCAGAGCTGGGAGTGATGGGAGAGGTTTTCTATTTAAGGACACTCAGGAAGGGGAGGGAACTTGCCCAGGGTCACGCAGCTAGCAAAAGACTAAACTAGGATTTGAACCCAGGTTTCTCGAGTCTAAATCCAGTGTTCTTTAAGTCCCAGTCGCCATAAACCATTGGTTTCAATGCTGATCCCAAATAGGTGGATGAAGTTTGTGTTTTCTTTCTGAAAACTGTGGCTTTCTTTGTAAATATGGAGGATGAATAGCTAGGGGAGGAGGGAGGAGGAGATAAAACAATTGCTTATAATTGTAAATTGTTGGGAGCTGGCCAGGCCTCAAGGGTGAGGAAGGGGTGTCACATCTGGGCAATGGAAATGGAAGTCTGAGGTTAGTAATGACTAAAAGCCAGGCCTGACTGGAGAGGGAGGAAGAGGGCAAGATTATAGAGGGGATGCTACCTAGGCTGTAAAACTAGAGAAGGAGACTTTCCTGGATAAATGCAGCAACTCTTCGTTGTTCAGTCTTGTCCAACTCTTTGTGACCCTATTTAAGGTTTTCTTGGCAAAAATACCAGTGATTTGCCATTCTTCTCTAGTTCATTTTACAGATGAAAGAACTGAGGCAAACAGGGTTACGTGACTTGTCCAGGGTCACATAGCTAGTAAGTGCCTGAGGCTGGATTTGAACTCAGGACTTCCTGACTCCAGACCCAACGTTCTCTCCACTGGGCCACCTGGTATTCCCCTATTCTACCTGAGGATTCCCCTCCACTTCTAATTCAGCTTGTCATGAATAGATGGGTAAGGAAACACTTATGTGTCTACTTGTTCAGCAGGAACACTGGCAGCCAGAGGGACCAGGTAGGGAAGAGGCTAAAGGAGACTCATTGGGTTCTATCTCTTATTTTCTATTTTACTTTGGCTAAGTCCCTACTCCTATTCATTTCTGTAAGATAAAAGGGGTTGAACTAAATGACCTTGAATGAAGGTCCATTGGACAAGGCTCCATGGTCTGGTCTCTGGAGTCTGATCTCTGGAGTCAGTGGAACTGGATTCGAATGCACATCTCTCTAAGTATCCCTTCTGGAGAGCTCTCATCATCGAGCAGCATTGGAAGACCCAGCCTGAGCCACTCCAAGGCAAGATGACCAACACATTTCTTTGCCCTTCACTGGGCTCTCCTTAGCCTTGATCTGAGAGAGCTCCAAAGTCCTTCCTGTAGGAGATCTCGGCACTTAGTGGAGGCTCAGTGGATAGAGGCTGCGCCTGGAGTCAGGAAGACCTGAGTTCAGATCCAGCCTCGAACACTCACTAATTGTGTGACCCTAGGCAAGTCACTTAACCTCTGTCTTAATCCACTGAAGAACCAAACCACTCCAGTGCCTTTGCCAAGAAAACAGAGAGTCAGAAACGACTGAACAACAAACAACTGTTATTTCGACAGACAGAGCCTGCCATTATTTAGACAGAGAGAAGCCAAGGGTGTGCTTCCGGGGGGTCTTGAGAGTGCTGAACCAGTCCTGCTCCTAGGGAGCCAGATAGCCTAGTGGGTAGAGCCTTTGAGTTATAAAGACTAGAGTTCAAATCTCACCTCAGCCATTTACTGAGCTGCCTGGCCCACTGCTTACCTCAGTTTCCTCATCTGTAAAGTGGAGATTATAATTATACCTGCCTCACAGAGCTCTTCTGAGGAACAAAGGAGATCACACATATGTGGTGCTCTGCAGACCTCAAGGCATTATGGGAGTTCTAGCCATCACAGCGGGCTTTAGGGCTGGGATCAGCTTTTCAGCCATGATTAATTCCTCTTATCCTCACTTAGAGCAAGCAATGAAGGGACCTAAGTCCTCTCATGGAGAGTGACACAGAGAGGGGGCTGATAGATGCCAGGAAGGTGGCATCTGTGTCATAGCAGAAGAAAGCTGGTCCAGTGGAAAGAGGGAGGGACTTGGAATCAGGATCTGGGCTGGGCACCTAATGGTCATGTGACCTTTGGCCAATCACTGCCCCGATCCTTTGCATCCTTTTCTGTAAAATGAGGATGGACAAGACAGTCTTAGACTCCTGGCTCTCCCTCCTGCGACGTTCTGATTGTCCTGGGGGCAGCCCAGCGCAAAGACAGACGCCAGTGTCAGCACACTCAAGGGAGGTAATATTTGTGCAGCGCTTAGTGCAGTACCTGGTGCAAATGTGCCATATAAGTGACAATGGTAATAATGGTGTAAATTCATCCATTGGTGTGTTTTCTGTGCTCTAAGCCTGAAATACGAATGCATATACAGGACCAGCTAGTGGAAAGAAGCCTGAGCTAGAAGTCAGATCACCCATCCAGAAAAGGGTGACTAGGGTAATGAGGGGATTGGAAATAATTCTATGTAATCAGCCCACAAAGGAGCTGGCCCTGTTAGGTGGAAGATTTAGGAGCTGTTTACAGCTGTCTTCAAGTATTTGAAAGGACGCTTCCTGGAAGAGGGATTGGATTTAGTGGGCTTGCCCCCTGAGGGCAAAGAGAAGAGAAATTTGGTGTTGCATTGAGGGTATACACCACCCTTACCACATCAGTTGGGTTGTTGCCACGCTAGCAGTGTTCACATTTTCAATTTGGCCAGTGGCTAGGGGTACTAGGAGGGCTGGTATAGGAAAAGAAAGAACACCACCCCCAGCCCCTTTCATTGGTGAAGCTTACCTTTGGGAGCTCATGAAGCAGATAGACTGGTAAGGTCCTAAAAATTTACCCCACAAGCACAGGATGCATTGTGTCAACAAATGAGCAAAGAGCCAATTTGGGAATCGCCAGCTGAGTTTTGCTTTGACCTCTGAGAACTCAGCTTCCCAGTGACCCATTTACTCCCTCGTTGGCTTATAGGATCCACAGTGTTTGAGACCAATCCAAAGCTGACTGAGACAGGTGAGCTGGATTCCAGGAAGACTTTGTCTAGGAATTCCAACTGAGAAACCAAGGTCTAGGTGTGAAAGCATTAAACCTCACAATGCCATCTGAGTGGTGTAGCTGCAGAGCGGGTGCAGTGATAGCCTTTGAGTTAGGAAGACCCGGGTTCTAATCCTGCCCCTGATACTTCCCGGCTGTGGTGACCCTAGGCAAATCACCCAGGGCTTCTGACCCTCAATTTCTTCAACTCTAAAATGAGTAGAACATTTGTGTTGCCCACCTTACAGGACTGTAGAAATGTGAGCTATTCTGTTATGATGGAAAGTCAGTTCTTACAAAGCTCCCTGTGTCCCTGGGAACCAAACAGCTGCCAGACATTTCTTGCCCAGCCATACTGTGTCTCTTGTGCCAATATTAACTGGGAGGGGTGAGTTAGCAGACGGCAGAGGGGTGTTAGTATCAACATGGGAAAAATCTGACTGTGAGTGCCCCCCTCACCTCATCACCCTTTCCCTGGCTGCTGGGCAGAGCCACGGGCTCAGTCTGACCTGGAAATCTCCTGGGTGTCTGGACTAGGAGGCGGTTGCTGGAATGTGACAGCCCAGGCTCAGTTAATGGAGCAGCCAGCTCTGGAAGAACAAGGTCGGGAGACAGTCTAAGACAGCCCAAGGCTGTCAGTGGGAAGGTAGAAAAGGGGTTTTCATTTCTGTCCCTAATGAGCAGAGTCCACCTCTCATGGGAAGCCAAGGCTGAGTTGTGGGTTGGGGCAGGGGGATGGGGGACAACAGTAATCCGCTGACAATCTGTGGGGCACTTTAGACTTTTCAAAGCACCCAGCATCCTAGAATCTAGACTTTAGAAACACAGGAGAGCCGAAAGGGAGGGCTGAACACAGCGCTGACCTGCATTCTGTTGTACTTCACTGTTGGCAAAGTGCAGAGTAAGGGGAGGGGCTAAGGTCTTATCACTAGGCAAGGGGCACAGTGGAGGTTAGAGTGCTGGTCTTAGAATCATCAAGATCTGAGTTTAAATCCTGCCTTAGACACTTACTAGCTGTGTGCCCCCAGGCTCAGTCTCAGTTTCTTGATCTGTAAAATGAGGATCATAATAGCACCTACCTGACAGGGTTCTTAGGAGGATCAGATCTTACAGTGCTATATAAATGCTGGTTGTCATCAACATTCTCCCCATGACTTAGAAACTGAGAGGGAAAGGGGTCTTGACCATCATCACCCAAGTCATAAACATCGGAGATGGAATTTGAGTCCAGGTCCCGACACAGGTCAGCACACTAACCACCATACCACACTGCCTATTGTCTACTGCAAGAGCTGGAAAAGGCCTTAGAACATGGTGCATAGAATGTCAAGGATGGAAGGAAGCTTCTTGTCATAGAACATAAAATGTCAATGCTGAGAGACCTTCCAACGTAGGATGTTAGAACACAGAACATAGAATGTCGGAGCAGGGAGGAACCTTAAACTATAGACTGTCAGAACCAGAGAGTGCCTTAGAATATAGAATATTGCAGTTGGGGGTCACCTTAAAATATGGAAAGTAAAGTCCACAGACATTTAATAATACCCAGGCACAGGGCATACAAAGAAAGTCTAATGGGGGAGATACCATACAAACAACTATGTGCAAAGGAGATATTCTATATCCATCATGCATACAATACATAGGGTGTATAGAGATACAAGATGGAGATGGAAGGGAAGGCTCAGACATTAAGGGGAGCCAGGAAAGGCTTTTTGCTTTAGGTGGGATTTGAACTGAAGCTTAAAGGAATCCAGGGAAGCCAAGAGGCAGAGGCAAGGAAGGAGAGCCTTCCAGGTATGGGGAACAGCCAGGAAGATGTCATGGTGATGCGAGATGGAGTGTCTGGGGAAGAACATGGAGACCGCTAATCCTAGATCACGGAATAAGGCATAAGAAGATTAGAAAGGCAGGGTGGGTCTAGGTTATAAAAAATGTTAAAGCCAAATGGAGGAATTTATGTTTGATCCAGAGATAATAAGGGACCACGGGGGTTTACAGAATAGGGGGATGACACAGTTAGAATTTCACTTGAGGAAGATCGATTTGGCAGCTGAACGAAGGATGGGCTGGGGTGGGGAAAGACCTAAGGGAGAGGGGATCAACCAGGAGTTTAAATCAAAGCCAGAAGAGAATTGAGAACACAAAATATCAGAACGAGGAGACGCTTTGGAATGTGGAACACTTAGCTTTCATAGCATCCTGGCCCTGCACATATCCATAAAGAAAACGGGACTTCCAAAGGAGATGTCCTTTACAACACCCTCTATTTTAGAGGCCTCTGTAAGGGCAGTCCACTTGGCTATGGCCCTCTTCATTCCATTCTGTCACCTCCTCCATAGCAGGCTGTCCTAGATTCTTTTCTTTGTTCCTTATACTCCTTCACTCCCTCTCTCCCACCAGCTTCCTTAATGTCCCTGGGGTCCTGGGAGTTGGGAACCAGGGCTTAAGCCAGAGACCCCATTCTCATTACAACTTCCATCCCTGGGGGAGGAGGACTCCAAGGTGCAGAGTTCAAGGCCATTTTGCAGAGTTGGCCTGAGGGCCTGAAGAGATCAGCTGACCCAACCGAGGTTATGCAGCAAGTCAATGGTCCAGGAAAGACTGAGAAGTGAGTTGACTCAGTTTCCATGGATTGCTCCAAGCCAAGCCTCCAAATGATTTTTCTCAACAGTGAAAGGAACACCTGCCTGGGTCTCATTCCAGCTCTGCCAATAACTTACTGGGTAACCACAGGCAAATCTGGGTGAAAAGACTTTGTCCCTTGTTAAAGGCAAAGCAGGGAGGTCCCCTTCCTTGAGATCCTATCACTAATGTGGCCAGCTATTTCACCTACACATAGGGGCCACCTGCTTGGCCTTCTCTGTTTAGTAGATCTGATTCTTACCCCCTGGGGAAGAAAGAAGCTTTCAGGCCCAGAGCCCCAGAAAGGTTGGAAAAGAGGAAAGGAGGCTGGTGGCTCTGCATTTGGAATAATGAAATGCAAGGAACCTCAGACCTAGGCTCCATTCTTGGCTCTGACTCTTACTCAGTGTGTGACCTTAGGTAAGTCACTGTTTGTCTCTAGACTCTGTTTTTTCTACCATAGAAATGGAGGAAGGAGGACCAGATGTCACCAAAGTCATAGGGTCAAAGAAGGTCTCTGGGAGGCCTTTTACTCCAGCACAGTTGAGGAATCTGAGACACGAACAGGTCAAACAAGTTGGCCAAGGTCACAGAGGTCGTTGTTTGGACCCAGGTCCTCTGACTGTAAATCTCTTCCAGCTTGATGAGGAAGTCTGTGAAAATCAAACAGCTGGAAACCACTTCTTTAAGCTACAGTGCTTTCAACAGGGTCCTCTTTGACAGACAGCCAATCAGCACCTCAGCATTCCCTTGACTATATCCTCCAGTCCCTGTGGCTTCCCTCGTACTATAGGCAGAAACTCCAGCTGCTGATCAACAGCTTGTCAGACAAGAAAAGTGTGTGGAAATCACTGGGGAGGAATCTCCAGTGACCCGCTTGCAAGGCTGGGATCCAGTCTGATTGATCTCTATGTAGGCAGAGGACGTCAGAGCTGGAAAGGAGCCCTGAGGTCACATCCAGCCCCCTCACTCAAAAATACCTACGTCAATCTGTATAGAACTTTTGTCTGGTGTGCGCTGGACAGCGATGAATTTGCAATCTAGAATCAAATCCCAACTTTCCCACTTAATATTTGTGTGACCATGGACAAGTAACATTGCTCTGGACCTGTTTCTTTTTTAAAATTTAATTCATTTTATTTTGCTCAAACAAGAAATAAAACATGCATTTCCATTAGTATAGTAGAATAGAGGAAAAAATGGTTGTGCAGTTTCTTCATCTCTAAAAGAATGGCATCGGATCTAATGCCATCTAAAGCTCCTTCCAGCTCCAAGTCTATGGGCCTGTGAGCATGGCTCTCACATGTTTGGATATGTCTGCCCTCTGTCTGTTTGAGGCAGCAGAAGGCTCCAAAAGGTCTTGAAACTGGTTATTTATAAAATGAAGCAAGCCTCCAGCTAGACCACAGAAACAACTTGGGTCTGTCTCCTCAAAATAACAAAAGGAATAGAATCCAAATAAACAAGGTTCCGGGAATCTTCCTTGGATAAACAGATCCCCTGAGGGTTTACCCTCACCCTAACTAGCTGGCTGTGTGGGGCAGGGGCATGAACTTTGGCCTGAATCTTAGGAGACGGCTTGGAATTCCTGCTCGGCTACTAACTCGCCATGAGACCTTGGCCCACTCGTTCATAGAATCTCTGATCTAGGGACTCCCGGTGGAACCCCATCCTTTCCAGATAGGAGAAGTGAGAGGTGAGGTGGCTTGCCCTCAGTGACCCATGGAGCTGGAATTTAAACCCAGCCAGGACTTTATCAACGTCTTTTGTGTCATGGCCTGTTTTGGCAATGTCTAGTGAAGCCTCTGGATCCTTCTTCAGTACCATGTTTTTAAATGCACAATGTAAAATACAAAGGATTACAAAGAAAACCAACCATATTGAATAGTTATCTAAATATTAAGAATAAGTTCATAGGACCCACGTTAAGACTCCCTGCCATATGACAGGAGTTGTATATGTCATATAGCACACGCCTATATATTCTATAGTAATATATAGTGTCATATGACACATCATCTGAGCATGGATTGAAGCCTTAGGTGAGACCAGCATCACAACCTTCAGGTATTTGTCAGGTTGAAGGACTGTCAGAATTGTCAGAATTATCAGAAGAATTGTCAGAAGACCTACTGTGCTTGACTCCAGAAGGCAGAGCTAATGCAAAGGTGGAAGACAAAGGTAGAGACTAGCTCCATACAAACCACAACAGCAATTCCCTAACAGGAGTCAACTAAAAATGAGTAGGGCTGCCCCGTAGGGAATGAGCTTCTCATCACTGGAAGGTTTCCAAAAGAAATTGGAGAACCACCGTCTGAGAGGGTTTCATGAATCAGGTTAGAGGGGGCTAGATGGATTCTGGGGTTTGTCCAGCTCTGAGATCTGGGAAACGATTTCCCACCCATGCTATCCATCTCATTTAGGGAGCCTGGGCTTGTGGACCTCCTTTCTGCTGCAGCTACCAAGCTCGCAGAAACACCCCCGGCCCCGCAGCCAAGCCACGCACAACGTTCTGCATCGCCCTCGCTCTGAATTCTATCCTGCTCTCCCAGAGTCGGCAGGCTCGCTCTCCACAAGGTGGCTTGGCGGATCTCTTCCACGCTGGGGTGTGAAGGGTCCGCTCTCAGATCAGGCCTCTTGTGGGCACCAACCGTGCCTGCTTAATCCATTTGGTATGGCAGCCTTGAGTGCTTCCCCATCTGTGGCGAGCCCTGGCCTGAGATACAAGTCTATGGAAGGATTTTACGAGGAGAAGGCAGGGCGGTTCTTTCCACGTTCATGAAAGAGCAGGATAGGTATAGCGATGGGACTTGTGATTTCTCTGCTTAGGAAACTCCCATATGAGGAAAGTCCCTCAACCAGACAGCCCAGCACCTTCTCTGCCCCTTCACATCTTGGAGTTGCTTAGAGCACTGACAGCTTAAATGACTTGATTTGGGTCACAGAGCCAGTATGTGTCAGGTGCAGGATTTGAACTCAAATCTTTCTGGTGCCAAGACAAGCTCTCTGTCCATTATTCCATGCTGATCAAACAAGGGAAATTAGCTTAAATTTAAGCAGGGGAAATGATGGAGAGAAGGGAGAATTTCTTAAGAAGAGGTACACATTTGTGTATTAATAATAACTCATATTTCCATGGTGTTTGATGGTTTACACATGATCCTTTTGACTCCTAATAACCCCCGGAGTTTGGTATTGCAAGTCCCCCATAGCTCCTCAAGGGCCAGACATGTTTCATGCCCATCTTTGTATCCCTAGCACCTGCTTAGTGGCTGTCACCTGATAGGCAGTGAATAATACATGGTTTTTATTAGTGGATTGGTTGGTTGGTTATTAGCCCCATTTTTGAGAGTATAAAATTGAAGCTCAGAAAAGTGAATTAACTAAGGTCACTTTGACAATAAGCAGCAAAGTCAGGATTCGAATCCAAGTCTTCTGACTCCAAATTCAGAGCACTTTTTCCTACCTCAAAAAGACTATGTGGATGAACTTTACAAACAGCTAGAAGGCAGATAATGTCATTCTTCTTAAGACATTTTAAAGATAATAAAAACTGAGGCTCAGAGAGGAAATATGGGACATGGTAGCATAGC
>JAQQSZ010019906.1:0-10262 GCA_028646595.1 Phalanger gymnotis
AGAGGGAAGAGGGGAGAGAATTTGGAACTCAAAGTTTTAAAAAACAGATGTTCAAAAACAAAAACAAAAAAGTTTTGCATGCAACAAGAAAATAAGATACACAGGCAATGGGGCACAGAAATTTATCCTGCCCTACCAGAAAAGAAAGGAAAAGCGGATGGGAGGGTAGTGGGGTGACAGATGGGAGGGCTGACTGGGGAACAGCACAACCAGAATATATGCCATCTTGTAGTGGCGAGGAGGGTAGAAATGGGGAGAAAATTTGTAATTCAAACTCCTGTGAAAATCAATGCTGGAAACTAAATATATTAAATAAAATTTATAAAAAAAGAAAAAAAAAAAAGGCAAATAAAATTTATAAACTCTTAGCTAATTTAATTAAAAAGAGAGCAGAAACCAGGAGATTATTATACGCGATGACAGACACAGAGTATCTGTAAGGACTAACTTTGATAGATTTTACTCCCTTCATTAATGCAAGGTTCAAAGACAACTCCAAAAGACTCATGATGGAAAAAGCTATGCACATACAGAGAAAAAAATTATGGTGTCTGAATGCAGATTGAGGCAAACTTTTGCTCTTTTTTTCCCCTTCTTTTTTTGGTTTCATTTCTCCTTTTTCATGATTCATTCTATTGGTCATAATTCTTCTTTACAACTGGACTATTATGTAAATAAGTTCAGTGTGAAGGTATATGTAGAACCTACATTGTATTACATGCTCTCTTGTGGGGAGTGGGGAGAGGAGAAGCAGGGAGAGAAAATTTGGAACCTGAAAACTTGTAAAACTGAGTGTTATAAACTAAAAATTTTAAAAATATATTATTTTTGAAAAAGAACAGAATATCAAATCATTAAAATGGAAAATAATGAGCAAGGTAAAATCACAGAAAAACCAAAAGAAATAAAAAGAATAAGCAGAACATATTATGCATAATACATGTTAACGAAATTGAGTATGCAAAAGAAATCAAGAAATGATTTTAAAAAACTTAAAATACCAAACTAGAGATTTTCAATAACCCCACCTCAGAAAGGGATAGAAATCTAATTATAAAGAAACTGCCAAAGAAAAAACTCCTAGTCCTGAAGGAGTCATAGGAGAAATTTAATAAACACTAAAAGCACAGTTAGTACTCATACTTCACGAATTATTCTCAAAAACTAAACAAGAAAACACTATACCAGAATCCTTAATGAGACAATTATAGTCCTAATACCTAAACCACAGAAAAAAAAACTACAGAAAATTATAGGCCAATATCATTAATGAACACTGACTCAAAAAAAACTTAAACAAAATTCTGTCAAGAAGACTACAAGATTTACAGATTTATATAAAAAGTCATTCATTATGACCAAGTGAGATTTATATAAGAGATCCAAGTATGGTTCAACATAAGGAAATAATCATATTAAAAACCAAATCATCCCAAACTCCATGATCATCTCAATATATACAGAAAAAGCCTCTAACAAAGTACAATATCCTTTATGCTAAAAACCCTACAAAGTATAGGCACAGAGGGACGTTTTTTAATATCATGAAAAGCATATATCTAAAAACAAAAGCAAGCATCCTATGCAATAGGGATACACTAGAACCTTTCCCAATAAATACAAAAGTGAAACAAGGTTGCCCACTTTCCCCATTATCATTTGATATATTTCTGGAAATACTCTCAACAGCAATAGGACAAGACAAAGAAATGAAAGTAATAAAGACAGGTAAAGAGGAGATAAGGCTATACTTACTTGCTGATGATGATTTACTTGGAGAACCCTAGTGAATCAGCAAAGATACTAATTTAATTTAGATAATAGCTTCCACAAAGTTGCAGACTACAAAATAAATCCTCAGAAATAAACAGCATTTCTCTATAATAACAACAAAACACAAGAAACAATAACAGAAAGAAAAATCCCATTCTAAATAACTAAAAAAAGCATAAAATATCTGGACTTCAACCTACCAAATCTACCAAAGCACACAAAAGACTTGTATAAATTCAGTTACAAAGTCCTCCTTTAAGAAATAAAAAAAAAAAAACTTAAATAACCAGAGGACTATTCAGTGCTCATAGCTAGACCACACCAACATAAAAAAATAACAATACTACCAAAATTAATTTACACTTTTAGTGTTGCAACAAATTACCAAGAGGATACTTTGTAAAACTTAATAAAATAATATAAAAATTCATGTGGAAATGCAAAACATCTGAAACATCAAAGGAGAATCAGAACTAATAAATTCACTAACAATTTTCTGATAAAGTGGAAAACATAAATTATCATGGAAAAAACTCCTTAGGTGATGAAAACTACTGGGAAAATTGGAAGGTTGTATGGCCAAAATTAGTCTTAAACCAACACCCTACATCATATTCCACAATACGTGCTAACTGGATACACAACCTTAATATTGTGCTATAATTATAAGAGAAACTTCATAAATTTCTCACACATATGGGTAGATGTATTCTTAACCAAATAAGAGAGAGAAAACAGTTACAAAAAAAATAAATTTGATTACTTGAAACTGAAAAACTTCTGCACAAACAAAATTAAATACACTGAGCATAAAAGGAAGTGGTAAAAAAAAAAAAACCTATCACATTTCTCTGATAAAGGTTCAGTACCTAACATATACATATATACATACATACATACACACACACACACATATGCATGTACATCTTAGGTATTGAACCCTTATCACAGATAGTATATTATATTATACATATCATATATATTATACACGTATATGTATATGTGTATATATATATACACACACACACATATGTATATGCATACATGTGTGTGTATAGAAAACAATGCACATATATGTATGTATTTATGTATGTACAGGTATAGGTGTATACGTGGTATATGAATGTAACAGGATTAATACTGTGCTGTAAGAAAAGATGTATGTGATGAATATAGAGAAGCATGGAAAGATCTATATGAATGGATGTAGACTGAAACAAAGACAAGAAAACAATATACAAAGTAACAATAACACAAAAGAAAAGAACAATTACACACCAAATAAAATCAAAAGTAAATGTACAAAATTAAGATCAAACAGGACTCAAATGAAGAGATATGAAAGGATATCCCAACACACCTCTTCATGGAGATTGGTGGTCCAGAGGCGTTAAATATTGCACACGTTTTCAGACTTTTTCAAAGTACAGATAAGTTGTGCTCTCTAAAAATTTATCATTTGTTGTAAGGGATGGTTCTCTGGCTGGGTGAGGGGAAAGAAAAATTGAGATAATCTAAGATGATTATTTTTCTTTTAAATCTTTACAACGTTGTCACCAAAGGGTGGAATATGTAGGGAGCAACATCTATCTCATACATGCTTGTAATGACAATTTAGATTTTAATATCTTTTCACCCACTGACAGGCCATGTGACCTTCCTATGTCACAGGAAGCCTAAGTCACATATGGAGGGAGGAGCTTGCTGAGAGGAAAAGGAAAGTGTGTCACAGGAAATGCAGAGAGAGAGCAGTTAGAACTGAGGGAGAGAGCAGATGTAGTGGTTATGCTGTGAGTGTATTTGTGGGAAGACCCCAGCAGGGGGGCAGATAGCTTTGAGATGGAGAGGTTCTCTGCTGAGATATTGTGTACTAAACAATATAGGGTAGATATATTATATTCCATGTTATCCACAAGCAACTGGGTTAATAGAAAGAATGAATGGATTATTGAAAGAACAATTAAGAAAGTTAAGTTCTAATAATTCATATCAACATTAGAAGGATAATTTGTTCACTGCTTTATGTAATTTGAATAATAGACCATTGGGAGGAAGTACACCTCTAGCCAGAATGATAATCCCAAATCTGCAAATTAGAAAACAGCAAACAAATAAGATCCAAAATATTGAGTACTGGGCTGTGAGGGAAGATGTCCCACCACCAGACCCAGGAATACCTGTTCAGCAGGGTATTACTTGCATTGTTTAGAGGACTTTTGGTTGGATAGAAAAGAGATAAGAACAATCCCTACTGGAATATGTATGAAAAACGCTAAGAATCATTTTGGATGGATATTATCTAAATCAGGATTAGCAGCTCAAGGAATACATGTAGTTGGAGTGATAGGTTCTAATTATTAAGGAGAAATTATTGTGGCACTCCAAAATTTGGGTAAAGAACCCACAGAGTTTTGTTAAAATGACAAAATAGTTCAATTGATTGTTATTCCTTGCAAAACAATACCTCTTGTGAAAACTGGCCATCCTTCCAAAATAACTATCAGAGGAAAAGCTTGGTTCTACTGATAAAATAAAATTGGGAGCTAAAGTATGGGTAAAACAGAAGCCAGATGATGTTCTAAAGGCTGCAGAAAATTACAGCACATGGGAAAGATAATACTATAACGGTTGTTTATCCAGGAGAAAATAATTATCAAATTGTATCCTTGACTCATGTATTCTACTGTAAATGAGGTTATGACTGTTTCCTTGTTTCTTTTTGGCTTTTGTCTGTTAAATTTGTTTGTGAGATTTGTTTCCTGCAGGCTTAGTACCATCCACCTGCAGATGCCTGATCACTTAAGCCAGATGTCACCCTTTGATGTGTTGGGATGTCACCTCTGGACCTATCCATGACTGTGATGTGTCATCCCTGGCCCTGGAGTCAACCGAGTTCCAAATGCCAGGTTTCTAAAGAACTGACCTCTTGAACAGGACTCTTTACCTTTTGGGATAGGGACAGCTCTATGTCCAATTTCAGCAGGAAGAAGCTATGGAGGATGAGACCTGCACACCTTACCCCAAGATTTTGAGCCTCATTCGTTTGAGGGGGGAATTATGATACTATTTTATATGCTTATCTTGTGTTATCCCTGTTATACTGTTGTAAAGTTCTGTTGACACCAGTTATCCCAAAACTCCTACTGATTGCCCCACTGACCTATATAATGGATAAAAAAGATCTTGGGGCCAAATGTATTAACAATTTAGATCTGAAGATCTTTCCCACCCATTGACAGGCCATGTGACCTGATTATTGCACAGGAAACCTAAGTCACATATGGTGGGAGGAGCTTGCTGAGAAGAAAAGGAAAGTGTGTCATAAGAAATGCAGAGAGAGAACAATTAGAACTGAGGGAAAGAGCAGAGTAATGGCTATGCTGTGAGTGTATTTGTGGGAACGCCCCAGCACAGGGGGCAGATGGCTTTGAGATGGAGAGGTTCTCTGCCATGGTACTGTGTATTGCACTCTTTGCTGCTGTGATGTATTGGGCTCATTGGTTTTGGGGATTTGGTCCTCTGGTATCTGAATAAATGGTTTACTTCTGCATTCTAGGTGAGAGTCTCATGTATTTTGCAATACAGAACCACATAGGCATTTTGACAATTATCGTCTATATTGTGATTATTACCTTGCTAATACAATGCTAGACTAGATTTTCCTTAAAAGGTAATGAAACTGTTCTTGAGAATTAGTCCTGGACACTAAGACTTGAAAGGTTAATGTAGTTTCTGACCACCTGAGTGTAACAACAATGTAGCCAAAAGAATAACACCAGCACACAGGAAGGTTGCTAGCATAGGTTCTTTGATCTGCTTTTCTAAATAAAGCAAAGGGGTTTACAATCTCACTTTAATTAAACATATATATATGTGTGTGTGTGTGTGATTCACTTAATTCTGGGGGAAAAGTCAGCACCCTGAACATCAGAGAAAATACAAACAGAAATTACAAGCAGAAAATATATAAACAGCAAATAACACAAATCAACAGACAGGCTTCTAGCTGTCTGACCAAGGCAATACAAACATAATTGCCAGAAAGAGAGAAGCACCAACATCCAAAGCAGGGGAGGGGAGGCAGCAGCGGGGCACGTGCCACTCCTTAACAGATAGCCAGATTCTCGTCTGGCCAAATCACATGAACAGTCTACCCATGAGCAAGCCCCCAAAGGAAAATGCTAACCTCAGAGCATATATACCCTGTTTAGGGCCCTGGGGCTTAGTGTCTACATAGCAAAAGGGTGTAGGCCTGAGGTTTAGCATCTACTTAGACAAAGGGTGTGGAAAAGATCTCTAATCACCACTAGCACCACATCATACACATTGTTTCCAATCAATGACTCTTGATTCAAACAAAAGCAAGACTTAAAGGCACTTGATTGCCTTAGTGCTGAGAAGCACTGCAAAACAAAAGACAACAAAAGTTCCACTGTGTTTGCCATTACACTGAGTTAAAAAACAGAGCACAAGATGAGGAGTCAAATTGGTCCTCGGGTTTGACACACACTGCTGACTGGTTCATGGTAAAAAGTGGAGCCAGGGAAGATATACCTAATTGAATCAATACTGCATCTTTGCTGGATATCCTTTTCATGCTATTGTCGAGCAAACTTTTTTTACCGTGTTAGCTGATGGATGGACACCTCAATTCATTCCAATTCCAAATCTCAACCACTAGACCACTTTAAATCTTGCCTGGCCCAAAATAGCAACCCATTCTGTGTAACTCCTGTCCACGTTCTCAAGTTCATCAGAGATGGTCCACTCTAAGTACTGGAGCCCTTCCTTACTATCTTATAATACTTTTATGATGCCAACAGAATATTCCAGCTCTCTACCTGTGATTCTTTTCTCCTGACATGAGATCAGCCCATCGTCCCTTCCTATTATACAATTCTTTGATAACATTGTATTCTCTTCTTCTTTGAAGTTCCTCTTTGGTTATATGTTACAGCCTGCCCATACCTATTGTTTTCCCTCTGTATGATTTGACTTTTAATCATTTTGAGATAGTTGTATTCTAAGTCTTTAATATGCAGACATATAGTGCCTTAATAGAAATACTTTGGCACACAGTCATTCACAATGGGAGTGTTTACAGTCAATTACGGCTATTAAATTAATAGGCCATATGTACAAAAATATGATTCTGGACTCTGGATGACATGATCAAGACACATAAGTTAATACTGTATAGGGAAAGAGAGTTAGCCAGGGTTAAGAAAACCTGATATAGTATTCAAAATACTGATGAAAATGGAATAATAATATACTTAGATGTACGGTTCCTCAAAGAAAGTTAGTTAATATATTGACCATATTAAAGCCTAAAAAGTTCAAGTTAATCAATGGGTGATCAGGGAGGCTAAAAGAAGAGAAGACTATTAGGACAGACATAATCTTTTTTTGGTGGATCTATAATTATAATATTATTGGGCAGCTAGGTGGCGCAGGGGATAGAGTGCAGGGCCTGGAGTCAGGAAGACCTGAATTCAAATGTGGCCTCAGGCGCTTACTGGCTGTGTGGCCCTGAGCAAGCCACTTAATCCTGTTGGCTTCAGTTTATTCATCTGTAAAATGAGCTGAAGAAGGAAATGGCAAACCACTCCAGTATCTTTGCAAAGAAAAACTCCAAAGGAATCAGACATGACTGAAAATGACTGAAAACCCCATGAAGGGCTGGACATGACAAAAAATGAAAACAAGATTATAAGACAGCTTCTACAAAAAGGTCAAGATCATAGACAGTGGATATTAGATTCCTAAAGGTAGGTTCTTAGTGTATTTATAGATTATACAGCATAAGGAATATGAGAGTTGAAGGTGGATTCAATGTATCCGTATCAGGAAAGAACAGCTATGTCTGCTTAAATGGGAGTCTACTCCTATTGATTCTAAGACAAATGAGTAATACCAAATAATTGATAAAACATTTGTCAGCCAATATCTCAAAAGAAAGAGATAAACTAAATTCAGAACCAGTCAAAAGAGTATTAACTAACAAGAGTAGTCCTATAAAACAAGTGATGAAAATATCCAACATCATAAGCATCATAAACATATACTAAAAGTCACAGAAAAATAATTGGCTGACTAGAAACAAATTTTCTAGAAATTTGGCAATTTTCCTTTTCTTAGTTAAATAATTTTTATTTTGAAAGGGAAAAACCATGTTTTTCAAAATTTTCAAGTGGAGTGAAAAAGGAAAAGTGCATTTTTTTCTCTAAAAAATGCTATTCACATAGAAGACTATTAGTATTTAGATCAAGTTTTTTATATAGGCCTCTTTCAAGTTTTTACTTTACAATAAAGAACCCCTTTACAATTCTGCATAGAACTAATACTTGCACTACGGGCTATTGTAACATGTTTTTACTAAATGAAGTTGTGTTATAGTACAAATAATTGAATTAAAATGGTAAGCTTCATAATTCTAATAACTATATGACCATTTTGTACTCCCATTTCCTCATCTACAAAATAATGGTTTATGTTAAATGACTTCTAAGATCCTAACTAATGCTAAAACTGTAACTGTAAAAACAAAGATAATATACTTGTGATTTGGAGGGGTCTTTTAGGTGTGAATTTTAACTCTTTATTAAGTGGTTTCAACTAAAGGTAAAGTTGTTTAGCTTTAAGAAAATAGTGAGTGCAAGCTTAGAAAATACGGCAGATTAGCAGAAGTGGCTGTGTAAACAGGAGGCAGACCATCCAGAGCCCACATATCAAGGAAGGTCATACCAGACTGAATAATGCTCAAGATAGCCAATGAGAAACTATACTAAGTGACTCTGTCCAGCCCAGATATCGCTCAGCCAAAAGGCCAAGGACATAACGAAAAGGGGCTGCCAACAAAGCCATTTTTAGCACAGTTCAGCATAATTTTCCAATATGACCAGAGATGAACCAAGGAAAGTGTAAGGTAGGCTACAAGGCTCAGCGTCCAGAGGCAGAAAGAGTAAATGGCTACCCAAGAAAACCTCAGGGTGATCAGAAAGGCCCAATATAGTCATGAAGCCCCAAGGTGAGGATCTAAGAAGTTCCAGGGAACAGCACTGGGTAGTGAGCAGCACAGAGAGCAGCAGTGCTCACTCTAGGATAACTCAGGCCCAGGAGTTTCAAGGCCCTAACACCCTGTCCTCCTACGCAACAGAGGATCCTGAAAAATCTAGTACTTTGAACCTCGAAAATCCAGGTGGGCCCAACCATAGAGGTAGAGGTTAGTTAGTACCTGAAATGAAGGTAAAACCAGCCAGGGCAAACCACCCAAAAACGCCCCAAAGTGATCACCCTACCTTAAAGCACAATCAGGGGCAGAGTTTGGCCGCAAAGCTCCAATTCAGGAACTAAAGTTAGAGAAATAAGTAAAAACGATTAAAAAAAACCACACTGACCAACATAAAAAATCATTTCAAATCTAAAGAACATCCAAAAGAAGCAAGTAACTCTTTAACAACTTCAAACAGACACAGAAGAAAAAATGGATTTTCCAAAAGGACTACATGAATACCTAGAAGAAATGAAATAATCGAAGATGGCGGCTGGAAAGCAGAGACTAGCATGAGCTCCCCGTCAAGTCCCTCCAAAAACCTATAAAAAATGGCTCTGAACCAATTCTAGCACTGCAGAACCCACAAAGTGGCAGAGGGAAGCAGGGCTCTAGCCCAGAACAGCCTAGATAGTCTCTGGTTATGGTCTATCCTGCACGGAGCTGAGAGCATAGGGGAGCTGAGCCGAGCAGAGCAGAGTCCAGCATGGGCGGCGCAGAACAACCAGACCAGGAGCCGGGTGGAGTGTGCCCTAGTGCCCTGAATCAGTGAGCTGCAGCAGTTACCAGACTTCTCAACCCACAGACACCAAAGACAACAGAGTAGGTTAGTGGGAAAAGCTGCTGGGGCAGGGAATTTGCTGTTAGGCCACTGCCCCAAGGGCAAAGGAGGTGGGGCAGCTACAGAACTATAGCTGCAGTTGCTTCCTGCCCCAGGCCCACCTGGTGGGAGGAATTAAGTGACTGATCAGAGCAAGAGTGAAGAACCTACTGAAAATCTAAGTCCAGTCCAGGTTGGGGGTTCTTGGGGAAGGAGGAGTGCTAGTGAGGCAAAGCTGGCGCATGCCCCCAAGCGTGGACCATAGAACTCTTTAGTCTACGAGCAGTCATACCCCTCTGAAAAACTCAAGGGTCAAGTAAGTTGACTGGGAACATGGCCAGGCAGCGAAAACGCACCCAGATTCAGTCTCAGACTCTGGAATCCTTCTTTGGTGACAAAGAAGACCAAAACATACAGTCAGAAGAAGTCAACAAAGAAAATCAAAGAGCATACAACAAAAGCCTCCAAGAAAAACATGAACTGGTCTCAGGCCATGGAAGAGCTCAAAAAGGATTTGGAAAAGCAAGTTAGAGAAGTAGAGGAAAAATTGGGAAGAGAAATGAGAAGGATGTGAGAAAACCATAAAAAACAAGTCAATGACTTGCTAAAGGAGAC
>JAQQSZ010019907.1:0-10262 GCA_028646595.1 Phalanger gymnotis
GTCACTTCTCATAAGAATGGAGTCCATGGACACCTTATTTCACCTGAGCAGATGACATCCTCTTCTCAAATTTCAGCTCCCCTGAGGACATCATGACTCTGACTTGAGTTAGACTCTTGGCACCAATATCTTGGCGCGAATTCTGGATGGCACCAATCAAGTAGGGAACACACTTGTGGACATACATTTTTTCCTGCATGTCCCAGATACCCCTTGAGCTACTTTGATTTTATCTGCTTCACTGAATAATTGTTCTGGCTGCCAAAGTCCTTGTCTATGGCATCAAGAGAGCTCATCTTCCAGTATTTCTTTAGCCAGATCCCATCATCAGAGAAGAAGTACTCACCTGGGGCCTCTGTGGTGGCCATCAACAAAGAGCCCATCATGACTGTCAAAGCTCCAAAGGCACTCTTGCCCTTTGATGATGTAGCCCACAGTTTGGATGCTGTCATCTGCAATGGCCAGACATGGAAGTGCCATGCATATTCAGAGACCTTGTATACAGCTGTTACCTCAGGCCACCACATGCCAACAATTCCTGTGTGATGCAAATGGAGCCACTGCCCATGCCAACCCTCAGGGTATCCAATCCAGCATCAACGAGTTTTTTTGGACAATGCAGTTGTCACCACATTGCCACTGATAACCAAGAGGTTGTTATATTTCTTGTTCACATACTTGATCACGTTAATTTGGAAAATGGAGTTTCCTTGGGAAGAGTCCAGCACAACCACATCAACACTAGCTTGGGCCAGCAAGTCAAGCCAATACTTGTCATCTTCATGAGTATCGATGTTTGCCCCATACAAAAGTTGCTTCTTGGCATCCTTGAGTGCCAGTGATAGTCTTGATTCTTCTTCAGGTCTGTGTGGGGCAATGATGGCTACTAGTTCATCATCCTTATTCACAATAGGTAGCTTCCCTTTCTTGCTCCGCTGCGAGATTTCATTGGCTTCTTTTAGTGTGACTCCTGCAGGAGCCACCAATAGATCCTCTCACCTGGTCATGATCTTGCCCAGAAGGTCATGTTCTTCCTCCTTGAGAAAGTCTACTTCATGAGATGAGATGATGCCCATGAGGTGGCTGCCTATCTTGCCATTGTCTGTGATTGGGATTTCACAAAATCCATGCCTTGCCTTGGCTTCAAACACATCTCTGACTCGATCTTTGGGGCTCAGGACCACAGAGTCAGTGATGAAGCCTTCTTCACTTTGCACACTTCAGTGGCTTGGAATTCTGGGGTGTAGTTGTGATGGATAAAGCCAATACCTCTTCTTAGTGACATGGCTATGGCCATCTTAGCCTCAGTAACTGTGTCCATTGGGGATGAAACAAATGGAGTCTTCAGAGTTATCGTTTTGGTGAGTGCTGAAGTTAGGCCTACTTGGTCTGCTGTGAAGTCTATATAGCCTGGAAGGATGAGGAAGTCATTGTATGTCAGCCCATCCCCTGCAGTTGGAGAGCTGCTGTGTCCTGACCTCATTTTCTGGAACTTAACAAGTGCCACCTCTGATGAGACAGTCTGCCACGGTGAGGATGTAATAGGGAGGGGGAGAGGAGGAGGTGGGCCAGGCTGGTGGGAGAGCTGAGAAGAGATGCATGCGTTGGATGCTTCTCCTACAGAACCAATTATAAAGTTCTTAAGAGAGACCTTGAGGATGTCCTTGTATCATTTCCTCTGACCACCATGTGAACGCTTGCCCTGTGTGAATTCTCCATAAAATAGTCTTCCTGGCAAGCATGTGTTTGGCATTCAAACAACATGGCCAGCCCATCAGAGTTGCACTCTCTGAAGCAGAGTCTGAATGCCTGGCATTCAGTTTGAGTAGTTTGAGTAAGGACTTCAGTGTCTGGTACCTTATCCTGCCAGAATCTTCTGAAGACATTTCAGATGTAAGTGATTCAGTTTCCTGGCATGGTGCTGGTACACTGTCCAGGTTTCACAGGCATACAACAATGAGGTCAGCACAATGGCTCCATAGATATTCAGTTTGGTACTCAGTCTAATACCTCTTCTCTCCCATACCTTCCTTCAGAGTCTACCAAACACTGAGCTAGCTCTGGCAATGCATGTGTCAACCTCATAGTGTACTTATCCATAGCATTCAAAAATTCACCATTTGCTGTAACTGAGCATTCCACATATGGATGGAGTGCTGGTGGCTGATGGAGCACCTGTGTTTTCTTGGTATTAATTGTTAGGCCAAAATTAGCATGAGCAGCAGAGAATTGATCCATATTTGGTTGCATATCAGCTTCAGAGACTGCATTTAGTGCACAATCATCTGCAAGTAGAAAATCATGCACCAGCACTCTCTCCACTTTGGTCTTGGCTAGTAGCTTTTTCAAGTTGAAAAATTTACCATCACTGCAGTAGCTCACCTTGATGCCTTATTCATCCTCATTGAAAGCATTTGACAACATGGCTGAAAACATCATGCTAAAAAGCATGGGAGCAAGCATACAGCCTTGTTTCACTCCATTGATACCTGGGAAAGCATGATAGCATTAAGCATTATGCAGAACCCAGGCAAGCATTCTGTCATTAAATTGATATATAATGCTGATGAACTTCTCTGGGCAGTCAAATTTTGACATTATTTTCCATAAGCCCTCATGACTAACAGTATCAAAGGCCTTGGTCAGATATAAAAATGTTGTGTACAGATCTCTATTCTGCTCCTGATAAGCGTATGATCCTAGAGAGATGGGCCGAATACTTCCATAGTGTTCTCAACAGACCATCATCAATCAGTACTGAGGTGATTCACCATTCACCGCAGATCGAAGTCAATCTCTCCCTAGTTGAAGTTCTAACTGATGAAGAGGTTTTGAATGTCATTGGTTTCCTTCAAGTGGCAAAGCACCTGGGGCTGATTCTATTCCAGCTGAGATTTACAAGGTACAGGGTCCATTGCTCATACAAAAGTTGACTGAAATGGTTATATGGAAAGAGGACATTATGCCCCAGGAGTTCATCAATGACTCCCTCCATTGTCCATCTTTATAAATGTAAAGGAAGTAGGTTGTTCTGTGACGATCATGGCAGGGGCAGAGAGGGGTCTCTCTCTTAGTCATTGCTGGCAAGATTCTTGCCAGAGTCCTCTTTAATAAGCTGATCCTTCACCTGGAAGATGCTCATCTACCTGAGAGCAAGTGTGGCTTCAGAAGGGGCCAAGGAACAAGAGATACGGAGTCTGAATACAGATTGAGGCATGCCATTTTCACTTTTTTTCTTTCTTTTGTTTTTTTTCCTTTTGTTCTGATTCTTCTTTCACAACATGACTAATGTGGAAATATGTTTAGCATGAAGTAGATGTGTACACTCGATAAGATCACTTGCTGTCTTAAGGAGGGGAGAAGGAAGGAAGGGAGAAAAATTTGGAACTCAAAATCTCACAAAAGTGAACGTCGAAAGCTATCTTTACGTGTAATTGGAAAAAAATAAAATAAAGATTAATCAATTAATTATTTTTTTAAAAGAAATGGCAAAGAGGATGGTTTCAGAAAAAACCTGGGAAGACCTAGATACAAAGTGGTTAGAACTGGGAGACCATTGTACATAGTAACAACAATATTATAGGATTGACCAACTATGAGAGACTTAGCTACTTTGATCAATAGCTACTCTGATCCAAGATAAGATTTATGACAAAAATTTGCAATCTCTCTCCAGAGAGAAAACTGATGAATTCTCAGTACAAATTTTGTCACTTTCTCTATTTTTCTTGCTTTTATTTGCAGCACGGCTAATATGGAAATGTTTTGCCTGATTTCACATGTATAATGGGTGTCATATTGCCTATCTTCTGAATGTATGAAGGAGGGGCTGAAGGGAGAGAGAATGTGGAACTTGAAATTTTTAAAAAGTTAAAAAATAAATATTATAAGAATTAAAAAAAGAAAAAAGCCATTCCCTCTTATAATCTTGATTCTCATCTTATCATTCCACTGAAACTGTTCTCTCCAAAGTTACCAATAATCTCTTAGTTGCCAAATCCAATGACCTTTTCTCATTCTGCATTATCTTTGACTGCCCTGTAGCCTTTGACACTATTGATCACCCTCTCCTCTTTGATACTTTCTTCTCTCTAGGTTTTCGGGAGTCTGACTGTTGTTTCTCTACCTCTTTATCATTCACATAACTCCCCCTAGCTATAGGTGTCTTTCATGGTTCTGTCCTGGGCCCCCTTCTCCCTCTGTACTACTTCCCTGGTGATCTCAGCTCCCATGTAGTTAATTACCATCCATATGTTCATAAATATTGGATATATGCATCTTTCCTCAACTTCTCTGCTGACCTCAAATCTCACATCTCTAATTACCTTTTAGAATCTCGAATTGGATTTCCAGTAAGCATCTTAAACTCAACATGTCTAAAAGGGAATTCATCCCCCCCCCCAACTTTCCTACTCTTCCTACCTTTCCTATTACTGTAGTAATAGAGGGCAACCGTATATGGCAACAAAATTTTCCCAGTCCCTCAAGTTCACGACCAAGGAGTCATCCTTGAATTCTTCAGTCCTCACTATCTCTCATTTCTTATGTCCAATATGTTGCCAAGACCTGGCCCTTTCACCTGTTCAACATTTTTCTTATATTTCCCTTTCAATGTCCTGACGCTGACACCCCTCTATTGGAATCCCTTATCATCTCATACCTGGGCTATTGAAAAAGCCTACTGATGGATCTGCTAGCCCCAAATATCTCCCCACTCCATTCCATTCTCTAGTTAGCCAATAAAGTGATTTTCCTAAAATTCGGGTGCAACTATGACATGCAAACCCCCAATAAATTACAATGGTTCCCTATTGTCTCCAGAATCAAATACAAATTGTTCTGTTTGGCATCTAAAGACCTTCATCTAATCTGTTTGTCATCTAAAGACCTAACTCCCTTCTACATTTCCAGTCATCTTTGACATTACTGATGGCCATTTGACAAACAAGACACTCTACCTCACATATCTGGACATTTTCTCTGGTTCTTCCCTGTACTTGGAATTTTATCTTTCTGTAACTCTGCCTACTGACTTCTCTGGCTTTCTTTAAGTTTCAACTAAAATGCCATATTTTAGAGGAATCATTTCCAAATGTTTCTTAATTCTACTACCTTCCCTCTCCTAATTATTTCCTGTTCATTTCTTACATAGCTTGTTTTGCACATATTTGTTTGTATATTTTCCCCCATTAGACTGTAAACTCCTTGAGGGCAGAGACTAACATTTGCCTCTTTTTTCTATCCATAGAGCTTAGTACAGCACCTAGCAAATAGTAAGCAGCTAACAATTGCTTATTTTTGGATCCAGTGATTTATCTCTGAGCCTTCAATGGTTCTAGGAACAGGGGAGATCACTGGACAATCAACCTCAGAAGATCACAATAAGTCTCATTATTGGCTCGGAGCTGTACATATAAGAGAAGTGCTACTCTTATGTATTCTATAATCTACTCACATACCATAAAAATCCCCTGGATAATTTCTTTGTTTAGCTTCATGCATGAATAAGAGTGAAATGTGTTCCATGAAAGAATTTTTAAATAGTCCACAAAGCACTACCAGGTATCCTTCGGTTTATGTACATTTTTAGTGAACAGCTTTAGCCAGATGCAAAGCCAAAACCAAAACTCTCTTAGAATCTATGAAAGTAAATTTTATAAAAGCTAGATAAGAGTATGTTAACCTCACTAATGAATGAGTTCTAGTACATCTTCCTATTACCTTGAGAATCACATGTGTTTCTCTGGTTTTAAAGCTCTTTTATAGCACAGCGCTTTCTAATCTTTCCAGTCTGTTTTTATTTTACTCCTGTCTACACATTCTGTAATCTAGCAACCTTGGCCTATTTGTATTTCCTCAAATAAAATATGACATCCCATCTCCTACCTAATTCCAAATGTCCCTCATACCTGAAATTCACTCCCTCTTCACCTCTGCCTCTTAGCTTTCCTGGTTTCCATCAAGATTCAGCTCAATTCTCTTCTGCATGAGGTCTTTGTCATATCACCCTACCCAGTACTTTTATTTCCTTCCATTGATTCTGAATGTGCCTTATATGTCTAATTATTGACATGCTATATATACACCATTAGAATTTAATCCCCTTTAAGACTAGGGCAGGTTTTTTTTTCCAATTTTATTGGTATTTTCAAGGCTTACCACAGTGCTTAGCACACAGTAAGCTTTGTTCACTGAATGATTGACTGAAATTGTGGGTGCTGTATTATTGGGAAGGCTATATTTTCTTGGAGGTGAGGTTTCAGAAAAAAAAATGTCCCTTGAAAGAATATGAAGAAGAATGACTAAGGGGATATATATTCCTTGGCATCAACTTCCTTGGAATGTGTGTGTTTGTGTGTGTATGTGTGTGTGCGCGTGTGTGTGTGTGTATGTATGCAATTCTCTGCCTTGTATTGCTCTCAGTACAGAAGAGACTATCCTATGAGGTCATAGTTATTGTCACTGACCATTATCAATTCTGAAACGGTATCTTGAAATAAAAATTGAATATGGTTCTGCTCACATTTTTCTATCTATACCCATCAATATGGCTTCCTTAGACCATTACATTCTTTTTTTTCCTGGACAAAATGTAAGTAAAATGAAAAGTATTATTTCATCAAGAAACTTCATATATTTGTTAATGTAATGATTTTTGGCCAGACCTGTGATTTTCCACAGATGATACAGATGAGAAATTCATCTGTGAATTAAATGTATATAGTTCTATAGGTACCAAGAGTGGTTATGTGTCATGCCCAGGTTCACACAGCTAGTACATGTCAGCCTTCATGTTTCTCATCTTAATGTCTTACTCAAAAAATATTAGGCTATAATTAATAAATTTTCTCTTTCCCCTTAGGAAAAAGTGCATTTGTCAAAGCAATGAGGGAAAATATATAAGATGAAAAAAAGGAAACTTTCTTTTTTATGACAGGATATGTTTTTTTTTATTAGGAAAGAAACAGACAATAAGATAAGGGAGTCACTGTAAGAGGAAATCAAGGAAAGAGAATGACATCATTGGAATCCCACACCCCAGGTCTTAGGGTGAGATAGTTGTTTTTGAGTAAACACAACAGCAAACCTGCTTTTCAACAAGAAAGTTATGGTATTTGATGATTTCCCAGAGCAAAGTAATGAAATTTGATGTATTTTGTAAGTTTCTAGGCATATGAATATGGAGCAAATTCCATATTGGTTTCTATGAGGAGAAAAGAGACAAAAAGAAAAGACAGTTGTGATGGAGTCCAAAAGCTAGAAAAGCAATTGGGTTGAGGTTGCCAAACTGGGATGATAGGACTCAGCTTATCAATGAGGCTTGTCCATTCCAATGAATCCAAGGAAAGTAATTCTTGCTTCTCTTGGAGGAAGTGGTAATGGTGAGCAGCTGTGGGCAGATTTCAATACTCAGCAGCAGGAGGAGCCACAGCAGGCTGGACAGCAGCAGGTGGTTCTGTAGCAGGTGGGCTGGCAGTAGGTGGGGCTGCAACAGGGCTGGCAGCAGTTGGACACACAGCAGCTGGGATGTCAGCAAGGCTGGCAGCAGCTAGAAATACAGCAGCTGGGGCAGCAGCAAGGCTGGCAGCAGCTGGGGTGGCAGCAGGGCTGGCAGCAACTAGACCCACAGCAGCTGGGGTTGCAGCAGGACTGGGAGCAGCTAGACCCACAGCAGCTGGGGCGGCAACAGGTGTACAAAATGCAGGTAGGCCGGTAACAATGGGTATTGCAGCAGACACACTGGTAGCAGGGAGGCCGGAAGCAGCAGGCAGTCCGGCAGCAGCAGGGGGCACAGCAGCCAGAGCCACAGCTTTGGCCACAGCAAGTGGAGCCACAACAGGAGCTGACCATGGTGATAGTGGGTTGAGCTTCTGGGTTTCTTTCAAGGTCAATGAGATACTTGAGTTTGAAAGTCTCCTGCCTTCAGGGGCATCTTTTATACCATCCTGAGTGATAGCCATCACCAGTAAGAGCTTATTTCCTTGTTATTGTTTGGCAAGATGGAAAAAAGTAAGGCTGTAAATGTGGCAGTGGTATTTTTATGGTTTTGTTCCAAATTAGATGGCAAAATCATTTCCTTTCTTTATACATTAGCAATTATCCAATCTGCTCATCTGAGTTCATTCATTTTACTTCTTCCTCAATTTTGTAGGCAATGTCATAAGTCATGTGATAGTAAGATGCTGTGCCTTCCGAGTGTCACTTTCTCTTGTTACCAAGTATTAGATCTGCACTTTATTTGGAAAATGGTCATCCTGGGGAAAAGATCACTTTTGGTGCCCCATGAAACAAAAAATTATTTCAAAAAGGTATAGTGGCTGGGAAAACTTGAAAATGTTATGGCAGAAATTGGGCATAAATCAACATCTGACACCATATACCAGAATGAAGTCTAAATGAGTGTATGATCTAGGTATAAAGGCTGATACTATAAACAAATTAGGGGAGCAAGGAATAGTTTATATCTCAGATTTACGGAGAATGGAGGAATTTGTGACCAAACAAGAGAACATTGTGAAATGCAAAATGGATAATTTTCATTATGTTAAATTGAAAAGTTTTTGTACCAACAAAGCCAATGGCACCAAGATTAGGAGTGAAGCAGAAAAATGGGAAAGAACTTTTACAAGTAGTGTCTCTGATAAAGACCTCATTTCTCAATGAGCACTAAGTCAAATTTACAAGAATACAAGTCATTCCCTAATTGATAAATGGTCAAAGGATATGAATAGGCAGTTTTCAGAGGAGGAAATTAAAACTTTCTATAGTCATATGAAAAAATGCTCTAAACCACTATTGATTAGAGAGATGCAATCAAAACAACTCTGAGGTACCACATCATACCTATCACATTGGCTAGCATGACAAAACAGGAAAATGATAAATGTTGGAGAGGACATGGGAAAATTGGAACATTAATTATCTGTTGGTGGAGCTGTGAACTGATCCAACTATTCTAGAGAGCAATTTTGAACTATATCCAAAGGGCTATAAAATTATGTTTAGCCTTTGATCCAGCAATACCACTTCTAGGACTGTATCCCAAAGAGATCATAAAAATGGGAAAGGGATCCACATGCACAAAAATATTCATAGCAGCTCTGTTTGTGGTGGCCAAGAACTGGAAATCAAGGGGATGCCCATCAATTGGGGAATGTCTGGACAAGTTCTGATATATGAATGTAAAGGAATATGGTTGTGCTATAAGAAATGATCAACAGGCAGACCAGAAAAAATCTGGAAAGACTTATATGAACTGATGCTGAATGAAGTGAGCAGAACCAGGAAAACATCATACATGGCAACAGCCACAGTGTTCAAGGACTGATTTTGATAGACTTAGCCCTTCTTAGCAATGCAAGGTTCTAAAACATTTCCAAAGGACTCATGATGGAAAGTGACATCCACATCCAGAGAAAGAACTATGGAATAGGAATGCAGAGTGAAGCAGACTATTTTTTCTTTCCTTTTCTTTGTCATGATATCTCCCATTCCTTACAATACTTCTATGTAACATGACTAATGTGAAAATGTGTTTAGTAGGAATGTATGTGTAGAGCCCATAGCAGATTGCATGCCATCTTGGGGTGGGAGTAGGAGGGAGGGGGGAGAAAATTTAAAACTTATATTAGTGAATGTTGAAAACTGAAAACAAAAAATTAATAAACTGGGGCATTTTTTTTAAAAAGTGCTAAGTAAACTTAAAAAAAAGAAAGGTAGAATTAACTTTCATGAAAAAAAGAAAAATAATCACTTATAAGTAATGAGGAAGATTGTGGTACTAAATGTGAGCTGCTGGGTAGATGAACTGAGGAAATGATGATTACTTACAACAGTCTAAACTGTGTGCCACATCATATTTCCATAACACATTATCTTAAAAACTTTGGGAAACTCTTCAGATTTTGAAGACATAAAATGTACAGGTTTCCCCCTTTTGGGGTGGATTCTCTAAATTTGTGCATTTTGTGTTTCTTTTGAGCTACTTCAATTCTACTTTGCTCATAGAGCACAGCACCTTCTCTGATGAGGGCACTCCATGCTGGGCAGTCCTATGACAGTGTCTCGCATGTTACACAATCAATTCCAAAATTCTTTTTTTTTATGAAGTTTTTCCTCTTTTCTTCTTTTTTTTTAATTTATTTTTTTAATATGTTTAGTTTTCAGCATTGATTTTCACAGGTGTTTGGATTACAAATTTTCTCCCCATTTCCACCCCCCCACTCCAAGATGGCATACATTCTGGTTGCCCTGTTCCCCAG
>JAQQSZ010019908.1:0-10262 GCA_028646595.1 Phalanger gymnotis
TGGCCATGTTCCCAGCCAACTTACTTGACCCTTGAGTTTTTCAGTGGGGTATCACTGCTCGTAGAGTAAAGAGCACTATGTTCCAAGCTTGGGGGGGATGTGCCAACTCTACCACACCAGCACTCCTCCTTCCCCAAGAACCCCCAACCCAGACTGGACTTAGATCTTCAGCAGACTCTGCATTCCTGCTCTGATCCTCCCCTTAATTCCTCTCACCAGGTGGGCCTGGGGCCAGAAGCAACTGCAGCTGTAGTTCTGTAGCTGTACCACCTCCACTGCCCCGGGGGTGGTGGCCGAACTGTGAACTCCTTCTTTCACTCTGTCCCCAGCAGCTTTTCCCACTAACCTTCTCTGTTGTCTTTGGTTTTTGTGGGTTGAGAAGTCTGGTAACTGCTGCAGCTCAGTGATTCAGGGCGCTAGGGCCTGTGGCACCCGGCTCCTAGTCTTGATGGTCCACACTGCCCACACTGGCCTCTGCTCCGCTCTGCTCTGCTCTGCTCCCAGCTCTGTGAGGGATAGACCTTACCCAGAGACCATCCAGGCTGTCCTGGGCTAGAGCCCTGCTTCCCTCTGCTATTTTGTGGGTTCTGCAATTTTAGAATTGGGTCAGAGCCATTTTTTATAGGTTTTTGGAGGGACTTGACAGGGAGCTCACGCTAGTCCCTGCTTTCCAGCCGCCATCTTCACTTCCTCCATCTTGACTCTGTCTCCTATTTTAATGTTTTAAAATAATATTTTATTTTTTCCTAATTACATGTAAAGATAATTTTAACTCATTTTCAAGGATTAGTTAATTTGGTATCCAATGAATGTTTATGGTTCAAAAACCCTTTATTGAAAATAATTTTATTGCATTATGGTTTAAAAAGTGTGCATTTAATATTTCTGATTTACTGCATTTATTTGTGAGGTGGCTAATTTTTGTGAAAGTATCATGCATAGTTAAGAAATAGGCATACTCCTTTCTGTTCTTGTTCATTATTCTCCAGATTGTTGTTGTTGTTGTTCAGTCATTTAGTGGTGTCTGACTCTTTCTGACCCTGTGCACTGAAGCAGGCCAATGCTGACTATGGAGTTTTCTTGGCAAAGATACTGGAGTGGTTTACTATTTCCTTCTCCAGTTAGCAATTAATTATTATCCATAAATTAAATAGTATTCTGAAACCTAAAGTGTCTAACTCATGTTCTATTTGAGGATTAGTGCATAGTGGTTATTTTAATATTGAAACTCATTTTTGAAAATGCGCTAGTTTTTAGCAATACATATTGACTTGTAATTACTTATAACAGAAATTTTCAGAATGCTTAATTTGGTTAGATTTGGTTAATTTAGTTAATCAGTCACAAAAAAACTAGAAAAAGAAAAAATGAAATACTCTTCTACAGTTTATTCTTCAGAAGTCCATCATATATAACTTTTCTAAAATTCTACTATCTCCTTAATTTATTTTTTTATGATCAGGTTTATCTAGGTCTGAGAAGGCTAAATTGAGGTCCCCTACTAGTATAACTTTACTGCCTATTTTATCCTGTGACTCATCTAACTTTTCCTTTAAGAGTTTGGATGCTGTGCTATTAAGTGTATATATGTTCAGTATCGATATTCAGGTATTGTCTATGGTACGTTTTAGCAAAAATAAGTTTCTCTCTTTATCCCTTTTAATTAGTTCTATTTTTTGTTTTTGTTTTGTCTGAAATCATGAATGCCATACCTATTTTTTTTACTTTGGTTAAAACACAACAGACTTTGCTTTAGCCTCTTATTTTAACTGTACATATATCTATCTGTTTCAAATGTGTTTCTTATAAACAGTATATTGCTGGATTCTTATTTCTGTTCTCCTGTCTCCTTCTGTTTTATGTGTGAATTCATCCCATTCACACTTACAGTTATGATCACTGTATGTTTCCCTCCATCTTATTTTCCTATATTTATCCTTCCCTTGTTTTTACCCTGTCCCCATCTCAAAAATCTGTTTTACTTCTGATTAATGCCTCCTTTAGGCTGCCTTCCATTTTATCCCATCCCTTTCAGCCTTTCTCTTCTACTTCCCTGTTGGGTGAGGTGAATTTCTGCACCCCATTGTACATGTTTTTTCTTCCCCCCTGGATCCAGTTCAGATGAAAGTAAAGTGTAAATGTTTCCTGCTTCCCTCTTGTGCTCCTCCATTGCATAAACTCTCTTGTTCACTCCACTTTGGGGAGATAATTTTCCCCATTCATTCCTCCCCCTTTCCCAGTGCATTCTTCTTCCCCACTCTTCCATTCTTCTCTTGAGATCATTTCAAACAATAGAATCAAACCAAAACCCTTTGTTTAATTAGATTCCCTCTAAGAGCCCTAGAGCTGATAAGTTTCTGAGGGATGTGGCAGGTGAAAGATGAAATGACTGAGGAAACAAAGGTTCAAGTGAGCAAGGTATGCCAGCTGCATAACAAACCGGAACCCTTGGGTTGGCACTGAACCCTGCCTACAGGCAGATACAGATTTTTATGCATTAAGAGTAAACAATTAACAGGATATAAATCAAGATACAAGCTTAGGTAAATCTGATTTCTAATTGGAGGAAAAATTAGGGGCTTTCCAAATTGGGAGGCAGAGAGTGAACAGGTACAATTATCTGAATTCAGAAAAAGAGGCATCCCACTCCCCATCCCCCATGTCTATATTCAATCAAAGGAACATGGAAACAATAACTGATTGATCAGACAGAGCTAGTTTTCAGATAAGACACATGGGTTGCTTGAGACATGTGATTATGAGAAAACTTCTTGCGCCAGTCTTCAGATGTGACCAGATTTCTGGTCAGCATAACCAAGGTCCCTAATTAAGAGTCTCTAAGCAACAGGCAAGGGTAGTCCTGCTTCCCAGTCATGCAGGGCTAGGTTCAAACAGTGCAATAAAGTTTTCTCACAATTCTCATAATTGAATAAAATTTTCTCACAAGACAGATGCTCACTTAATTCCCACAATTCTTGAGGGCAGGGACTGGGGTGTGTGTGCATCCTTGATGCCCAGCATGGAGCCTGCTTGGTATCTAGTCATTATAAAAGACTGTCAAATGAATTCAAACTGCTTGACTAGATGGTGGGTAGGCATGATAGAGCTCAGAGTCCTTGCTTGTTTGAAGAGGTTTGTTTCATGTTTAAGGGGAGAAAACAAATTTTGGGAGACTCATTGAGTAGTGAATCATGGCATCAGAAAGCAGAGAAATTGCATACCCACCCTTGCGGTCCAAAGCTGGCACTCAGGCTGACCAGATGCCTGCATACCAGAGCATGTACTGACTGGCCACATTCACAAGGGGTGAGACCTATCATTCAATTCCCCAGCAGGTCAGAAGACCCTTTGCAGCATTGTAATAACCACTGATTTTGTCCAAGTATATTGAAATACTGAGTGTTTAATCCAATATATGTGTATATAAGCATGCACACACATACATAGTTCTTCTGTAGCATGGATAATTATCAAAGGGAGAAGTGGGGATTCGACTTCTGATTTCATCTGTGTAGGGAACTCCCAGTAAGCTCTTTCTACCAGTTTAGGTTTCAGAGAATGGCCTGAGACACCTAGGGTTAAATGAATCGCTGGGGCCAAACAGAGTTTGAGTCCAGGTGTGTGGGATGAAAGATGCTCACCAATTAAATTTATAATAGGAGCCATCTCAGGGTGGGAACAGAAATAAATTTTATTCAGTTCTTGACAATTGGGCATCCCCTGCTAGCACAGAGCAGAACCAGCAAAGGAGGTGCTTTACAAGAGGCAAAACACCCATAATTATACCTAACACAAGAGAATTCCTGCCCACATCTGACCCTTCTCACCATTGGCTGGGAGGTGGGCTTACAATCTGAGCACAAAAGCTAGACAATGAACTGGGAAATTGAGGCACGGAAACTCCAATTCCCATTCCCTTAGTTAATGATTACAACTGAGGTAACATCTATAAATGTAAAGAAGGAGAATAGGATAAGGGGATGGGGAGACCCTCTCCATTCTTTACAGTAGAGAAAAACAGGTCATTATGATCCTGTTCTTACTGAGCAAATCTTTAAACCAGAACTAGAAGAAAGAACAAAGTTTCACAGTAAACTTTCCCAAAGGCTGAGCCATCAGATTCTCATGGCCTCAGAATTTTTCCACTCTCCATTTCTTGATTTTTAAACATTTCTTAGTATTTATACACATCTTCTCTGTGAAGTCTTCACATTTTATTTACCTCACACACAGGTCTTCCTCACTCCCCCTGTCTGACCTTGTCCCCATCCCCCTAACGTCTTCTACTAATTATGATGTCAAGTATGGTCCTGGGACAGCTAATGTGGCTGAATCTGCTAGATTCCCAAAGGACAGGTACTCAGTGAGGGGGCTGTTTTGTTATTTATTCAGTCTCAGAGAAATGTATAGTATTTCTTTCTGAAATGAGGGAGACTCATCCAAGATTGACCTGGGTCCTTAAATATTCAGCAATATGGATGGGCCCGATGTCTAGTACCAGGGCCTTGGAAGACAAGGCAGAACTAAAGATTAATGTAACCTTCAGGGTGGAAACTCTCTCAGGAAACATCCTATCTTTCTAACAGGATTTTTTTTGTTTTTCTTTTCATTGTAGATTATTAATAAGGAGATTAACCCATTTGTGGACAAATGGGAAGAGGAACGTTGCTTCCCAGCCCATCAGATATTCAAGATTCTTGGGCAAGCTGGCTTCCTGGGTGTGAACAAGTCGACAAGTAAGAGACTGTGTGGGTGGGTGGTGGACTGTTCTTTCAAATGCTGTCTTTGAAAATTCATGTGCCTACATAGTTTGCTTTAAGGAGATGGTCCCTGGCAATTCATGCAGAACCCAGTTTAGTCTGAGACTTATTGTGAGTCCCAGTGAGAGTGGATCAGAACCTAGACATGGACCATTCTCTTGAGGCCAGAAAGACTTTTCTCCTCTTTCTGGAGCATTTGGAGGAGGGGGATTTCCAAGAACTGTCCTACCTCAGAGGGATCAGTGACCTCGAGCATCAGGGGACAGATCCCATTACTCTGGCTCATGAGGGCCCAGGAAATGCTGATTTGGCAGAACACAGAGGACTAATAGGAAAGGGCAAGGAGGATTATTGTGAGGAGGAGGCAGGCCCAGGAGTGTGTGTGCTCAGACCTTCCATCTGATCTCTGTAGGTGCTTCCCTAATGGGATGTGACAGCCTGGCTTAGGCTGAGGGATTCTTAGTGTATTTTAAGACATCTTTTTCCCTCCCTCTGTAGTAAGTATGATCTGGTCTCACTCTCCCAAAGTCAGGTAGGCTTCATCTCCCCGCCCCCTCAAGGGTTCTGAGGGTACTCCTGAGTGGTTGGGGTTGTCTCTCTCTATTGCTGTTGACTCAAACCATGTTCTGATGTGGTTTCCTTTCTTGGCTAGCCTCCAGTGACTGAGCACCCCACTCTAATTCACCTCTCTTTTTACAAAAGGTAAAGATTTAGTCAGAATCCTCTCCCTGACCAATTCAGGAGCAGGTCCAGGAGGGGTGGGGCAGGTGGTCCCCTACATGGGAGAGGGGGCTCAAAGTTAAGGCAGTTTCTGTTCAGCATCGATTTGGTCGCACCAAATTCATGTCCAAAAATGGTCTTGCTACAGGATGCACCCTTATCTCTGCCCCAATGGCTGGGGACAGAGGTTGAAGGTCACTCCTCGATCCTCATGGCCTCGAGGCTGGACATGAACTCAACCCTGGACCTTTTGAAACCCATCAGGCTGTGGCCTCCCATCTCCTTCCCCCTAAAGGGAAAAAAAAAACCGCTCCGAGGTAAAGAATAGGAGGTCCCTATTCATGAGCCACTATCACATCCTCCACAGATGGGGAGGATCCACGGCCCCTCCCCCACAACACCGAGGACATTCCTGCCCTATCAGGCAGGAAGATGTTGCCCAAGAGAAGGGACAAACACTGGGTGATTGACTGTACCTCTAGTTCTGGCCACACAGCCAGTTAGAGAGGCTACTCTTCACCCTAGGGTTGACAGATCAGGACCAGGAACAGAATGTTCGAATGTGCCCCAAAGCCTGTTCTTTGGAAGGGAGGGGACGGATTCTGGGTTCAGGGTCAGGCCCCGGAGGAAGCCCTGAGTTGGGGAGGTGGATGCATAGCTCTGCAGCTCCTGCCTTGCTCTAGAAGAACATGACAACATTTGGGGGTGGGGGGTGGGAGAGTTGGCTTAGACAGCCGGAAACATGAAGCAGTTTCCTGATATTTATCAGGATAAGGCCATATTTCCTTTCCAAGCAGGGCTTCCTGCGCTGAATGCGCAACTGCCGGGTCCAGCCTACAAGTATGGAAGCCCCGATGGCAGATGTGTTCTTCGCAGAGCAGGGAGGGAGACAGGGCGGGGTGGGGCGGTGCGGGCTGTCACCAGGCCACTCTCGCTGCTCCTCCAGGTCCTAACCAGTCTAACACACACACCCATCCCAGGGAGAGCTATCCACCCCTGTCCCCTGCCCTGAGGGATGGTGAAAAACAGTCTGAGGTAATTTTTTGATTCCTCCAACTTCTCAATTGCTCCCTGAGGGCGTTCAAGACTTGGGAGATGGCTGAGGAGAAAGTGGGGTCCCTTCGTCAACACTTAGACTCCTAGGAAGAACTGCTACAGGGAGGAAAACCGTGCTCGGGAGTTGGGGCAGGAGGCTTCGCTGGGGGTGGGCGTGCTCACCCTAAACCTAAATGAGCATCGGGGCGGAGTTTCTGGAGAATCTTGTCCTCTTGGGCCCTGGGGCTGCCCAAGGGGCTCCGTGCGAAGGTGAGGAAGGTGTCCATATTGAATTGGAGGCCATTAGTGACATTATGAGGAACTGCTGAGTCAGAAGGTGGACGCCAGTCCCTCACGCTGGGTCACCACGCCACCTTCTCAGCTACAGCTCCCCTGGTTCTTGAGTTCCCTCCTGAGTTATGCCCTTTGATTTTCACCTGGCGGACATTCCCCTCAGGAGCTGTCCCAAACACTCGTCTGTTCCCATCCACCTATCTCTCAGCAGGGAAAACCAAGGCTATATGCTGCTAACGCCCTCATCTCTCCAGCCTGTCTCCACGCCGCCAGCTATGCTTTCCTGGGAGGTGGGGAGGAGGCGCTCTCCACGCCATCCATCCCAGGCTCCTGTGGAAGTCTGCCCCTGCACTTTCCCGCTTCCCTCTATCCTCGACCCCGTCTTCAGTCTGGCTCCTTCCTCGCTGCTCACAGACATGCCCGGATCTCTCTGAACCTTAAAAATATAACCCACAACGACAAAGCCACTTCATCGATCCCGCCTTCCAAACCCTAACCCTGCGGCAGTCTGTGGTTCACCTTCATCACGTCCTGCTGGCCTTATTAAGGACATCCCGCCGCCAGGCTTTGTATACCCCTGTAATGAATGTGCCCTCTTTATGGACACCTTTGATCTTTCGCTCTAAAGGCCGTTCCCAGGTTCTCTCCAGCCTTAGACACTGCTGATCCTCTCTCCTCTCTGGGTTTTCATCGCCCCTTGTTCTTCTACCCGTCTGACTTCACTTCTCAGCCGCCTTTGTTGGAATATTAGGGTGTCACAGCCCTCGCGTATGGGGTGTCCCCCTTCTCCTATTCTCCTGAGGGGCCCTGTCTCTTCTCTTTCTCCAGGCTTCCTTCAGATTCACCTCCCATGATGATCATTTCTTTACAGACAACGACCAAATCTACTTTTTTGCCTTTATCTCTCTCCTGAAGAAGGTCCCATCAAAGAGGGTTTTGCCTCCCACTGCCGAGGAGGGGCATGCACTGAGTAGGGAAGGAGAGGCAGAGAGGCCAGGCATCTCCGAGGCCGCTGCCCAGGCTCCAGGGCAAGGCCAAATTTGTATTTGCATTGCCACTATTGTTGTGTGGATGGTCATCATTCCAGGCTCTCACAGGCTGGTTCTGCTTTAAAGACATCCTATATTTTCAGCCAGCATCAGAACTGCAGGCTTGCACTTGCTCACAGACTTTTGTCATTCTTTCCCATTCTTAGGGATGACACGGCCACAGATTTCTGTCTAGTCCAATGCCTTCATTTTATAGATGAAGGAATGGAGGCTCAGGGTGGAGAAATGGCCATAGCATCCTAAATGACAGAACCAGAATTTGAACCCAGAACCCGTGACTTCAAATCTCATGCTGTCTACAGCACCACACAGCCTTCCCTAACCCCTCAACAATTGTAGAGTCTTTATTCTCATAGATTAAGTGCTATAGTCTAGCAACAAATGTAATTATGTCTTCTGCTTCTGCCCAGTCTGTGCCAGCAGATCTCTGACTTGGCAGGGTAGGGTGGCAGGTCTCCCAACAGGCCAGACCCAGGGCAGGCCTACTATTTGTAGTCACTGTGCTAAGCACTTAACCAATATGATCTCATTTGAGTCTCCTAATAACCCTCCATTTTACAGTTGAGGAAACTGAGGCAATTGGTGGCTAAGTGACTTGCCCAGGATCATACAGCTGGTTTAACTCTCTTGGTGTTAACTAGACCATCAGACTCTTTCAGAGAGAAACACTTGCAGCTGCCCAGCCTACTCTTCTCCTGGCGGTACTGGGATCAGCACCATGTCCATCTGGAATGATCTTCAGTCACTTGGCAAGATTGCAAAACCACCTGGACAATGACAAGGACAAAAAAAGTCAGAAGGGCCCTTAGTCAGCTAACCCTTGAATCTCCAAGGCAGAACAGAATACCATACAAGCTAGTGACAAATGTCAACTCCTGCTTGGGTTCAGAGGGTCCAATGCACTAACACAGGATGGGGAAGGGCAGTGAAAGAGCCCTGAGGGCTTCATGGGACAGGGATCTCAGAGAGCATTGCAGTCCAAGACCACACCCAGACTTGGGCTCCATTGGGTGACCATTTCATCAGGAATGGGGAGAGTAAGAGGTCCCCTTCCCTTCCCCTCCTGAGAATGAGGCAGGATTCAGGAAACCTACTGAGAAGACCCTGAAATGTCTCCCATTCAACAAACATTTATTCAGCACACGTGTTGGGTATCCTATCATGTGTTCCACTTACACCACCATGGTGGGGCTCATGGGACAAACGGGGACAGGGGAGTGTGGACCCATCTCACTGCCAGACTTGCCAACATCCCTGGAAGGAGAAGTATCATGCCCTTGTGTCATCACTGACCTCACTTCTGTCCTCCTTGGCAGAGTATGGAGGCCAGGGCTTGGAGTTATCTCATCAAATTGCAGTGGTAGAAGAACTGGGGAATATCACTGGGATGGGCATCTCCATGGCCATCATCCTGCAGACCAACATGGCCACCCCCGCCCTTGAAAGGTATATTCATGAGTTCACCTCCCTGGGTCATGACCAAGCTTCTTCAGTTGATCTGAATAGACTTCCAGTTTATCTAATGGCATATAAGAGAGGTCTACATTGAGCAAAGCCTTTCCACACTTAATTGGAATGTCTTTAATTGATCTGATTCCATTGAAAAAAGTTTCCATGTGATTATGGTACCAGAACATGACCTTTTAACCAGTTAATTTAGTTGAGGGGATTCTTTTCAACTCTCAAAGCTGTTAGCACAGGCAGTTGACTGATTGATGTGGATTCATTACTTCAAAAATCTTGAATTATGTGTATATATTACATATCACACACACATATTCCTGCAATATCCATGTTCTTTCTATCTATTTATCTATCTATCTATCTATCTATCTATCTATCTATCTATCTATCTATCTATCTATCTACCTTTCCTAGTAAGTCTAACTAGTTGCACAGGTAAGGTCCCCTGAGGGAGGTTTGATAAATTTTACTGAGGATTGTCAGAGTTGCCTTCCCTAAGGGTTAAGCCTCGAATCACTAATCTTCCATTACTGTCATCTTGACTCCTCATGGTCTTCAAGCTCATGAGCACATGTGTGGAGCTAGAAAGCTAGAAAGGGTGGTATTGGAAAGATAGCTGGACCCTTTGCCTCTTTTCTTATGGTTTCGAAAGTGAAGAGGAAGCACTTGAACACACGTGTGTGTGCACACACACAGATATTCCAACATGCCTAGAGTTGCCTGTGGGCTCCTGGTGCAGGGAAAATGCTATTTTCCCCAACAATTTTAGCCCTGAATCCTTCATGTTCTTCTCTTGCATTTTCAGGTTTGGTGCTGAAGAGCTGAAGCAGCAATTCCTGGTGCCATCCATTTCTGGAGATTTTGTGGCCTGCCTTGGAGTCAGTGAACCCGGAGCAGGGTCTGATGTTGCTAGTGAGTGAATAAGAATGTCCCAAGGACC